>PVIH01004615.1:0-136996 GCA_004025045.1 Sigmodon hispidus
TTTTTTTTTTTTTTTTTTTTTTTAAATTTTATTTATTTATTTATTTATTTATTATGCATACAGTTTTTACAGAAGAGGGCGCCAGACCTCATCATAGATGGTTGTGAGCCACCATGTGGTTTTGCTGGGAATTGAACTCAGGACCTCTGGAAGAACAGTCAGTGCTCTTAACCTCTGAGCCATTTCTCCAGCCCCAAAAGTACACCTTTTCATATGAAGGGTTTGAATCCTGTGGTCCTAGGACTCAAAACCAGGACATGCTTGATTGGCAGTAAGTGCTTTTACCTGCTAAACCATCTCACTGGCCCCTGAATTAACATTTTAAAAGGAAAGCAATCACTACTTATAAACAATAGACCTTAAAAAAAAAAAAAAAAAAAAAAGTAGACCTTTAGAACCTTATCTTGAACAAATTAGAAAACATTTTTTCAGATAAAAGGATACAAAATATATGTAGCAAAATAAGCGACCAATACTTGTACGTAAAAAGTGTCCTTATATTTGGAGAGAACTTTCCCTAGAGCCTTGGCATCATCCATATCTCTTGGAACCTTCATATTCACTCTTTCTTCTCTGAAGAAATAAAATTAATAATGTAAAAAAATTTAAAAACCAGAATCACATGATAAAAATCAAAGTCAAATTCAAAACATGGAGTTTTAAGCCAAAATGATACAAGCAATTGATGTGTAACAAGGATAAATTTACCTTTAGATCGAACAGCCTGTAAATATACACACATACAAATTAAAGTTCAAATGATACAAACCAAAGATTAAAAACATTTCCTTTTGGTTATGAGTTCAGAGATAAAGTATTTTTTTCACTGGCTCAGGTCTTACTTAATCCAGAGTGGGTTTCTTTCATTGGCTCTGGGTTCAGAGCCAGGGTAGGTTTTCTTTGGCTGACCACTTTTCCCTACAATAATGACAGAACTCTATCTATCTATCTATCTATCTATCTATCTATCTATCTACCTACCTACCTACCTACCTACCTACCTACCTACCTACCTACCTACCTACCTATATGTATGTGTGTATATCTTTGATGCTCAAGCTCATCTAGAGCATATGGATGGACTGATATTCCTGATTCAGACTGAGTAGTTAGCTTGCTGGGACTACAGATGTATACCACCACACCGAGCTGCATGCTACCTTTAAGTACTATAAAAATACCTACCAAGGGCTGGAGAGATGACTCAGAGGTTAAGAGCACTGACTGTTCTTCTAGAGGTCCTGAGTTCAATTCCCAGCATCCACGTGGTGGCTAACAACTGTCTGTAATTCCAAGATCTGACACCCTTACATATTTATACATGCAGGCAAAACACCAATTCACATAAAAAAAAAAATTTTTTTTAAAAAATAGACTAGAAAATAACTATATTATTTTCTACAAATATGTTAATACTCAGGTTGGAAGCAAAGATTACCTTAAGTCAGCTCTTTATTTACTATTCTTTTATCAAAAGCCAGAAAGAATCTAAAATTAAATTCATGTCAGGAGGCAGACACTAGAGGACTTCTGTTAGTTCTTGACCAGCCTGGTGTATATGGTGAGTTACAGAATGAGGGCTACATGAATGTATATATGGATGCATGTATGGATGAATACATGTTTAAAAAATTAGTATTTGTTTAACAATATAAACAGGCAGGCAATCCTCATTTGAGAAGCCCACATGAATGGGTTACTTTCTTACTAAGAGCCTCTATTAATACTGTATGTAAGATTTGTTTAAAGGGCTGGAGAGATGGGTTAGGGGTTAAGAGCACTGACTGTTCTTCCAGAGGTCCCAAGTTCAATTCCCAGCAACCACATGGTGGCTCATAACCATCTATGATGACATCTGGTACCCTCTTCTGTATACATAATAAATAAATAAACCTTTTAAAAAAAATCTGTTTAAAATGTCTTTAATAAAAATTTCTGCTTCAAAAACATACATTCATAGACATACATACACTCTCAGTTCACACACACAGAAACTTTCAAAATATACATTGAAGGAGAAATCACATGCATAAAAAAATCCCAATACAAAAATCACACTGGGCATGGTTGGAAACACCTACAACCCTAGAATTCAAGAGGCAGGAGGCAGAAGAATCTTAAATTCAAGCCAGCTAGAGCTATATAAGAAAATTTGACTCAACAAATATACAAATTAGCTGGAAAGTGATTGTGCACACCTTTAGTTCCAGCGCTTGGGAGGCAGAGGCATGTATCTCTGAGTTTAAGGCCAGCCTGGTCTGCAGAGCAGCCAAGACTACACAGAGAAACCCTGTCTCAAAAAAACAAGAATAACGGGCTGGAGAGATGGCTCAGCGGTTAAGAGCACCGTCTGCTCTTCCACAGGACTCGCGTTCGATTCCCAGCACCCACATGGCAGCTAACAACTGTCTGTAGTTCCAGTTCCAGGCAAACACCAAGGCAAATAAATAAAGTTTAAAAAAAAAAAAACAAGAATAACAAATAATACACACACACACACACACACACACACACACACACACACACACACACACACACACACACACAATGTCTTCTAGTAATCATGTTTGGGGGGAAAAAAAGCCACAAGAGAGATGATTTCTTAATTGGGGATATTAAAAAAGTCTTCCACAGGAAAAAAATCTCAAGAGTCAAAACAATTTTCTAGCTTGAGAAACTTTTGGTAACCCTTCAATCCCTGTCCCTGGAGTTCTGGAAATACAAGCTTGTGCCACCACCACACCTGTCCTGTCCTTTTCTGAATAAATTCTGATTTGGGGAGGGAGGGAGAGAGAGGAGGAAAGAACAAGAAGAAAACAAAGAAAGGAAGGTAGGGTGGGGTGGGGTGGGGGATGTATATCTCAGTTGGTAGACTGCTTGCCTGACATACAGGAAACCCTGGATCAGGGGATGGTAGCACATGCCTACAATCTCAGACTAGGGAGACAGAGAGCAGAACTAGAAGTTCAAGGTCATTTATTTATTTATTTATTTATTCATTCATTCATTCATTTATTTGGTTGGTTGGTGAAAACAGGAGGTTTAAACCAAAGAGGTGATAAGGCAACCTATCTAAAAAACAAAAGGGCAAGACAGTGTGACGATGTATTGTATACTTAATAAAAATAGACTGAAATATGAGAGAACAGAGTCGCCCACAGAACCAAGCCATGAAGGGCAAGGAGTGGTGACCCGTGCGTTTAGTCCCCTCACTCTGTAAGCAGAGATCCCTCTGTAACTCTGTGAGAACAAGGCCTAGCTAGCTTGCAGGAGGTGGCACACACCTTTAACCCCAGCACTGGTGATCCCATGCCCTGCTCCCAGTACTTAGGAAACCTTTAATCCTAGCATTAGGAAAGTTGAATCAGAAAGTGAGATAGCTGGGTAGAGAAAGAAAGATAAGGCTGGAGGAAACAGGACTTGCAGTCTGAGGATTTGGGAAGACATGCCTGAGGAGTTGGTTCGGAGAAAATTGGCTGCGGTGTCCCATCTCTCTGATATTTCAGCTTTCTCCCAATATCTAGTTCTGGTTTTTATTAATAATACCAAACAGAATTCATGCAATAGGAAGGTAGAAAATCTGATGTAACAGTGCTCATGGACTTCCATAATCTATGAAAGCTGGTACACAAGTACAGTAATAGTTCTGTTGCTAAAGAAAAATTAGCTTTTTTTTTTTAAAGAATTATTTATTTATTATGTATACAGCATACAGAAGAGGGTACCAGATATTATTCTAGATGGTTGTGAGCCACTATGTGATTGCTGGGAATCGAACTCAGGACCTCTGAAAGAACAATCAGTGCTCTTAACCACTGAGCCATCTCTCCAGCCCGAAAATTTAGCTTTTAATTCACTTCACCATTAAAATATATAAACATTTTTAGTTTTTCTTGTATACTTACTCACTAAGCTGAGGAAAATTTTTATATACCAAAAACATAACAAAAGCTGCACATAAGAAAATGGACACCAGTATTAGGAGAGACATTCTTGCTGATCCAGCTTCTGCACAAGGTTTGTCTGAAAGAAGAAAAAAAAGTGTAATTAAATAAATCATATTTCAAATTAATTAATAACTTCCTTAAATCCTTTTTTCCCCAAAACTGTTCATACTAAAACCATGACATCAAACCAATTACTTCAACTGCTATAAGAAGCACTCATTCATTGGCCATTTCCCAGGCTTCAGTGAGGCAGGCAGGTCTCTTTGAATTTGAATTTAAGGCGGACTTCATCTACACAGTCTAGGACAGCCAGAGTTACAGAATAAGGCCCCATCTCAAAAAACAAAACAAAACAAAAAAACAAATTAAAGAAGATAAACAGGGGGGCCAGGCTTGATAGCCCACATATTTAATCCCAGCAATAGGGCAGGCAGAGGCAATTCAGGACAGTCTAGTCTAAAGAACAGGTACCAGAACAGCCAAGGCTATACAAAAAAACCCTGAAACTCTGTCTCAACAAACCAAAAGAAAAAAAAAGATTAATAAGAAGACTACATAATACATAAATAATGAGTTCAGAGCAACAGTATTTTTTTCTTTTTCTTTTAATTTATTTATTATGTATATAGTGTTTTGCTTGCCAGCCAGAAGAGGGCACCAGACCTCATTACAGATGGTTGTGAGCCACCATGTGAATGCTGGGAATTGAACTCAGGACTTCTGGGAGAACAGTCATTGCTCCTGACCGCTGAGCCATCTCTCCAGGCCCAGAGCAACAGTTCTCAATGGCTGTCAGCAAAGCAATCTAGTTTTTTTTTTTATCATGCTTGTTGTCTCTTAAAGACACTATTTTTAAATCTATCCGAAGAGCTGAGGAGATAGCTCAGCATGTAAAGGCACTTGCCACCAAACCAGACAGACAAGCTGAATTCCATCCCTGACACCCACAAAAAAGGAATGATAGATCAGACTCCTGCAAATTGTCCTCCAACCTCCGTGTGTGTGTGTGTGTGTGTGTGTGTGTGTGTGTGTGTGTGTGTGTGTGTGTGTGTGTGCAGTTGATCTTCTCCCCATTCCTGGTAATTCTATATAAGTCATAGACTGAAATACACTTCTCTGTATGCTGAGCATCTGCTATGTTCAACCTCTGCTTCCAAGAAGCAGTCACCACCACCATAAAGAATATGAGTCCAAAAGAGCTTAAATATTTCATAGAAAGGCCAGATTACTAAGAGGACATGATAAAAGCAAATTATAGTTGAAGATTAAAAGATGGGAAAAGAACCTTCTAACTTGTACTATATATTCCTAAATAGATTTTTAAGGACTTAGTCTTTTGAAGTTGAAACTTTTTTTTCTCTGAGACACGCTGACATGGATTAAAGGCATGCAGCCAGCTTTAAAGTTAAAACTTAAACAAGGCATTTGTAAGACTGTCTGAAAAAATTAATTTTTTTCTCTAAGAATTCACCAGTCCTAAATTAGAGGTCAACTAGGGTACGTTTCAGAAATAGTTAGATGGAATACAGAGTACTAACTAGCCAGAGTTTTGTTACACATCTACTTGCAATTTGTTTGACAGTGACATGATTTCTAAGGTTTAACTTGATATCTATATTCACTGTCTGAAACTAAGCCACCTCCACCTGTATCAGCCATTATTATGCTCACCATCAAAGTAAGAAAACATGCAAGTGAAAAGGTGCACATACAAGTGAGTTACATTAAATTCTGATGCTTTACTTTCACACATAGTAAGCATTGCTGATAATTATGATCCCATAATGCTTTTGCATAATTCTAGTTAACCTAAACGCTAGCATGCAATCTATTTATAATTCAGAGCATAATTCAATTATAAATCTTGTTTTATAATTCTCATCTAAATCTGTACCATACATACTTCTAATGTATCTTTGTACAACTGTGTTAGATGATTGTACTTTAGCTCTGGTAGCCACCATGTCTGCACATGAAATGCATTAGCTTTTAAATCTTCTCAATACTTCCATTATGCTCCTTAATATTATTATCTAATATTATCATGTGCTTATCCAACTATCTGCCTCTCCAAATTTCTCCCAGGTCAAAGCTACTGCTTGAGAAAGAGTCATGCTTTGTCAATCCACAAATCCATATACTTTCCCTGCTTCAATCTGGGTTAACACTGGTGAACAGAAATCCTGTCACATCACTCTCCCTGTACCCAAGAACCCTGCCTCTTAGTGAACCTCCCCCCCCATTCTATCTCAAGTCTACTCTATCACAAAATCACCTTCCCTGGTCTTATCCTTATTTTTCTGTCAAATGTTAACAAACTTCCTTCTAGATTCTGTTCTATGAATTGTTTCCATTCATCAACATCATAATACAACTCAGGAGGCTGGAAGCAGATGGATCTCTCTAAGCTTGAGGTCAGCCTGGTCTACATAGTAAACTCCAATTCAGTCAAGGCTACAACAGTGAGATTCCCTCTCAATAAGTAAATAAACAAATCAATGAAGCCTCAAAAAATAAAAATTAACCATATTGTACCTCCTTCTGGTTTTTGAGATAGTTTCATGTAGACCAGGCTGGCCTCCAACTCAAAAATATAATCAAAGATGATTTTGAACTGACTTTCCTGTATCCATGTCCCAAGCATAAGTATTCACAGACACTCATGTAGGCACCTCAAAACAAGGAAAAAAAGAAAGGAAAGGAAGAAAAAAAAAAAAAAAAAAAAAAAAAAAAAAAAAAAAAAAAAAAAAAAAAAAAAAAAAAAAAAAAAAAAAAAAAAAAAAAACCTCGGGGGCTGGAGAGATGGCTCAGAAGTTAAGAGCATTGACTATTCTTCCAGAAGTCCTGAGTTCAATTTTCAGCAACCACATGGTGGCTCACACCATTTAAAATAACATCTGGTACCCTCTTCTGTATACTGTATACATAATAAATAAATAAATCTTAAAAAAAAAAAAACCTCATACACACACACAAAAGGTTGATGGTGGCACCTGTCTACAATCCCAGTACTGGACTTCCAAAAGACGGAACCTAGCCTAGTCTAGTTTAAGATTGGTCTATATAGTAAGGCAAAAAGTGTCATGGCCTGGCATATCTCAGTACTCGGGAGCTGAGGCAGAAGGACCACCATGTCGGAATACATGGTGAGACTCTATTTTAAAAACAAACAAAAACCATAAAGTGTTACAGAATTTGTAAGAAGATTCTAGAAGATTCTATCACTAAGTAGTTTTTAATCAAAGGTTATTAGAATCTTTCTTTTTTGCCTTTTTTAAAATTTTAAGTGAATTAGTGTTTTGCCTGCATGTATAACTGTGTAAGGGTGTCAGATCTTGGAATTACAGACAGTTAATATAGGCCATGTGGATGTTGGGAATCAAACTCAGGTCCTCCAGAAGAACAGTCAGTGCTCTTAGCCGCTGAGCCATCTCTCCAACCTGCCTTTTTTTTTTTTTTTAATAGCAAGTTGCTATCTGCAATCAATAAAAATTCTTTCTCCGGGGGCTGGAGAGAGAATTTTAAGTCAGCGGTTAAGAGCACCGTCTGCTCTTCCACAGGACCCGGGTTCGATTCCCAGCACCCACATGGCAGCTAACAACTGTCTGTAGTTCCAGTTCCAGGCAAACACCAAGGCAAATAAATAAATAAATAAAGTTTAAAAAAAAAATTAAAAAAAAAAAGAAAACTAGTTGTTAACTAGTGACTAATAGCACCACTAAAGCAGAATATTAAGTAAAAGAAATCCTATCACATAAGAGGGGCACAGAATCTTTTGTTACTAAGAGAATTCCTAATATTAGGAAAGGGCAGAATGGGGAAAAAAAGAAAAAAAAACAAGATTTCTTCAAAAGTCTTTTTTGCCTAACATAACCTGAAACTATGTTAAATAGACTAACCTAATCTCCTACCACCCAACAGAAACTCTCCATTGGTGACAAACCAAATTTACTGACACACATAAAGAGGGTCACACTAACCTTCAAATCTGTTTCCCTAGCTCAGAATCCCCTTCCCTTATCCTAGACTTATCTAAATCCTGCTTTTCCTAGAGGGCACATCTTCCTTTGGCTTATATGTGTGTAATTTACAAGTCATTTGATAAAAGAAACAACCATAAAGGAACTCTGGAAGTTTTTAGGTATTATTATTATCTAGTTACTCAAGCAAACAACAATAACAAAACAAGCAAACTCACAACTGAAGACTATCTCAAAGGACAATATTATTAGGCCTATCCCTGCAAGAGACCTAGTGCTTGGATTATTCTCACTCTCCACATCTGAGTCTTCAAAACAGTTTTCCCTTCATTTAAAGCCAACTTAGGCTTTAGCAACAATTTGTTCCTAAGAGTTTTTCCATATATACAAAGTTATTTAGCTCCACAGTCTATATGCAAATACATAAACCTATAATAGCCAAATTAAGACTACAACACACATTTAAAATCAACTGAGAACACATTTCTACTGTGTATTATTTTTAAAAGATTTATTATTTGTGTGCTGGGGGGGTACACTTTACCCAGTAGATGATGATAGATCTCCTGGAACTGGAGTTACAGATGGCAATGAGTTGATATGTGGGTGCTGGGAATTGAACCAGGATCCTCTGCAAGAGCAGCCAGTATGTTTAACCACTGAACCATCTTTCCAGCCCTTCCACTACAAATTCTTACAAGATCACTGTTTTGGCCATTACTAGTGGGGAGACAGCAGTGAGTGAACTGCAAACACCTTAATGGCCATTTGTTCTGATCACTTCAGATGTTTGAATTTCAAAAGCACTTAAAAGAATGTAATCATTTCAGTTACTGAAAAGCAACGGAGACGTTTATGTCATGACAGAAATCAAAGGACTTACTATCTATATTTACTATATTTAAAGCTCCAACAAATTTCAAGATGGTTTAAGGAAAAAAAGTTTTGAATGAGTCTCCTTAGTAACTTTTAACATTTATGTATCCTCCATTTCCTAGAAGCCAAGCTTATGTGAACTGTTTTGTTTATGCCACCTACCAACAATTAAGCAGATACTATTATTACTATTCTTATTGAATAATTCAAATACTAAGTTTTTCAAAGTTACAAATCCAGCTCTGCCTGGTGGCATACTCCTTAAAGTGAAGCTGGTGTATTTGTGAGTTCCAGACCAGGCTGGCTTACATTGCTAGACCTCAGGTCTTTGTTTTTAAACAGGGTTTCTTCTTTGTGTAACAGCTTTGGTTGTGCTGGAACTCACTTTGTAGGCTAGGCTGGGCTCGAACTCAGAAATCCACCTGCCTCTGCTTCCTAAGGGCTGAGATTAAGGTCGTACACCTCCAAACTGGGAGGTGGTGGCTCACGCCTTTAATCTGAGCACTATGTGCTCAAAGCCAGCCACGTTTTCAAATCAAGTCCCAGTACAGTCAGAGCTACACAGAGAAACCCTGTCTTAGAAAACTAGAACAGAAACAAATAAATGTCAGTTACAAAGCAGGGTAAATGGAAGCACAGGATCTGACAGTTTCAAGTGGCACCTGGACGGGCAAATCGTTGCTCTTAATCATTTCCTTAGTTTGACTCTGTGACTCTACACAAGTCATATACGTGCATAGTCCTCAGTTTGTTCATCTGTAAAAACAATGCAATGAAGCCTCAAGCCTCTTAAACACCTGTCTAGCTGGTAGCCTGGGTAACCAACCTCACTGTCTCTCTGAGCTTCACCGAGTCAGCGTCACTGCTTCTTTTAATTGAAGTGTACTGACAAAGTATTTATTAGGAGTCTGACCCTCTGTCCTGCGGTGCCCTCGCCAAGTACACCATTGTGCTGCGGTCCTTGGGAGCTGAGAGGTCCGTCTTTCCCTGAGACCCGCTGGGGCACTCGTCATTCCTGCCTTTGGGGTAGCCTCAGTTCCAGCCCACAGGTCCACTCACCCTTCAGATTGTCTCTGCTGCCTAGCGTGACAGATCCGCGCGTCCCCATTGCCCGGTCCCCCGCCGGGGTCGAGTGCAGAGTCCCCGTCTGCGTTCGGCCTTTCGCCATGGCTGCTGCAGGGGCCCGTGAAAAACACGCAGTGCTGCCGCGCCCCCTTGAATGACTAAACTCCTCCCGCAAGACGCTGTCAACACCGAGGCGCGCGACACAGTCACTTCCGGCGCGACCCCTCACCCTAGCCGACCTCAGCAGCTAAACACTGGGCAGAGCGTCCAGCCGGCTCGGGTTAGGGCCCGCCCAGCACCGCCCAGCACCGCCCACGAGCCTCGCGCGCTGCCACTGGCCCAGTCACCTCCAGACAAGTCAGGGTGGGCCCCGCCTCCTCTAGGCCCCGCCTCCGCTAGGCCCCGCCTACTACCTCACGTCAGAGTGGCGCATGAGCAGTTGCAGCGCCGAGTCACGGGTCTGCAACATGCGGATCGATGGCTCCGCGCCCTTACGTCACGCGGAAGTGAATCCTTGAGTACTTCAGAATCTTTGTCCCCGCCCCCCCTTGCGCGATTAGTTCGGGCTTCCGCATTGAAGGTTCTGCAGGTTCCTCTGCAAATGGGTCACAAGCGCAGTGGAAGCCTGAAGCCTGGTCTGAAGATTGTGAAAAATTTAAAACATGAGACAAAAAAACTGAAGCCTAGAGATAGGGTGCAACCTATGGAGGCCACAGAATGGCAGAAATGAGTTTAGACTCCAGGTTTTCTGGTTCAAAATAAATGTTTTCCTGTAGTCAGCTCACCTGTCACAAGTAAATTCACCCTAGCTCATTTTTTTTAGCATTTTCTGAACCCAGAAATACCTTCTTGACAGTTTCTCTACTCCTGCCCCACAGGACGGCTATCCACCTTCTCACTGGTAAGTATATTAGTTTTAGGGTTGTTTTTGCTGCAGATTTAATCCGAGACCTTGGACATGCAAAGCACACATTCTGCTGCTGAGCATCCCCATCCTATCCCCTCGCTCCCGTTAGCTTCTTTAAAAGCAATTATACTGGGGGGGTTCTTCGTGAAAACAACTTGTCAGTTCATTTAAAAAAGAAAGAGACAAAAGGGGGGAAATTGGATTGTTCCTATCTAGTAATTAGATTTCTGAGAAACAAACTGACGGCCAGAAAGATAGCAGCTCGGGGGTCAAGGTGGTTGACTCGAAAATTGACAATCTGAATTCGGTTTCTAGGACCCACTTGGTGGTGAGAATCAACTCTTGCAAGTTGTCCTGATTTTGACATGGCATTCGTTCACACACACATAAATAAATGAAGTTTTAATAAAAATTTTAAGAAATCATTCCATGAAATGATGACGGCACTGCAACTGCTCATACAGAAGAGTCATTTTTAATAACACTATAACATAGTAGATATCAGCACAAAACAGCTCTCATTTGAAAGGGAATAAGAATTTATTGAAGCCTTTAATCCCATCTCCTAGTAGAAAGGGACAGGCAGACCTCTGTGAGTTCCCTCCAGACCAGCCTGGTCTACTTAACAAGTTTCAAAACCGCTAGGGCTACACAAGTGAGATCCTGTTTTTAAAAAGAAAAACAAAAACAGGGGCTGAGGTGCTGGGTTAGTGGTAAAGAGAACTTCCTGCTTCTGTAGAGGATCTGGGTTCAGTTCTCAGCATCCACAACAGAAGTACACAACAGCTCTAGGTGATCCAACACATTCTTCTGGACTCCTTAGTTACCTGTGCACACATGGGGTACAGACATACATTTAGGCATACATAAGCATAAATAATTTTTGGGTTTTTTTTTTTGAACAGGGTTTTTCTGTGTAGCCCTGGCTGTCCTAGAACTGACTCTATAGACCAGAGTGCCCTTGAACTCATAGAGATCCCCCTGCATTTGCCCCTCAAGTGCTGGGATTGAAGGCATGAACTACCACTGCCCAGCCAAGTAAAATACCCCTTACCTAATGTTTCTATCAATTTACACACTTGGTTACAGCAGGGTGGGAGAAATCTCTGTTATAAGTTTCAGATACTATCAGTTGATATTCTTTTGTTTAGTAGAAGCTTGTATATTAAATTAATTCATTCCAAAAGTTTTATATGATAATCATAAAGATGTTAGGTCAAAACAGTGGTGAAATTTTTTTTTCTGGTTTTTTTGAGAAAGACATGTTGGTGTGTGTGTTTGTGCAGTCCTGGCTGGCCTGGAACTCACTTTGTAGACTATGCCTCAAACTCAGAGATCTGCCAACTTCTGTGTTGGGATTAGCTTCAGCTATTGGCTCTTAAAAAAAAAATTACATTATGTATATGAGTGACCTGTCTTCATGCACACCAGAAGGGAAAATAAGATCCCATGACAGATGGTTGTGAGCCACTATGTGGTTACTGGGAATTGAACTGGGGACCTGTGGGAGAGGAGCCAGTGCTCTTAACCACTGAGCCATTTCTCCAGCCCCCATTAAATGGCTTTTAAGGAGACTGAATAATTTGGCCAAGATAAGATGACTCTGTATTTGCAGCCTGCTAATTGTCCACAGTCATAATGTTCTAATCAGTCAGTCAACTGAATCTTTACTATTGGTTTGGCTTTTTCCTGTGTACTTCAGTTCACATGACAGAAACATGGAAACAACTTGTAACCCAACACACACACACACACACACACACAAATGGTTAAGTAAATTCTATAATACCCATTCAGTGGAAATATTTTGTTTTCAGTGTTGGGAATTGAACCCCGAGGTCTTATAATAAGCTTGTACTTGTACTCACTGGGGAGCTATATCACAGCCTCAACCAGGACTGTTTACCTACTTTTATTAAAGGGTTCCATTAATGACCACTCTTAAAAGGTGGCTCTTCATTTTCCTTTGAAGTCTTCATTAAAGCAATAAAGCCAGGCTTGAGTTCATAATCTCAACACTTGAAAGGTGGAGGGAGGAGGATCAGGAAGTCAAGGTCATTCTCTTATACCTAGTGAGTTGTGGGCTAGCCTGAACTACATGAGACTGTTCCAAAATAAAATAAAACAACAAAAGAACTCATTGTGTTGTCCCACCTTGTAACTGCAGCTCAGGAGTTAGGGGCTATTTTAGTCTACATAATGAATTTGAGGCCAGCTGGGGCTAAGGACTACATGAGGTTTTGGAGGGGAGCAGGCATTTGGAGAGACAGAGAAGAGTTTGAGAAGACTTGTGTGATGCTGTTGCTGGAATCACCAATCATAAGGCCTGTGTCTGGGTCCAAACATTTGCTCTAATAAAGAGAAAAAGACTAGTGACAACCTGAGTTGGAGCCCCAGAACTCACAAGGTGGAAGGAGAGAACCAATTCACACAAGTTGTTTTCTGACCTTTACACTAGTACAGTGTCCTGAGTGTGCACGTACACAATAAGTAAATATAAAAAGAAAAATCAGGACTGGAGAGATGGCTCAGAGGTTAAGAGCACTGGCTGCTCTTCCAGAGGTCCTGAGTTCAATTCCCAGCAACCACATGGTGGCTCACAACCATCTGTAATGAGATCTAGTGCCCTCTTCTGGTCTACAGGCATATCTGGAGGCAAAACACTGTGTACATAATAAATAAATTTTAAAAAGAAAGAAACAAATCATGCTAAGAATATGGTAGTATGCTGGACTAAAGTGTGTGGTCCAAGGTTTAATCCTTATGCTTTAACAAAGTTTGCCTGAAGATCAGAGGGTGGAGCTAGTGACTAATTAACCATAGAGGTCTGGATGTCTGTACAGACTGGAGACGTGTAGGGTGGGGATAGGAGAGGAGCTTGGCCCCTTTTCTGTCAGAGGAGTCATGGAGGTAAGAAGTGGCTATGGCTAGGTCCTTTACTTCTCTGATCTTTCAGCATTTACCCCAATATCTTACTCCAGGTTTATTATTATTATTATTATTATTATTATTATTAAATCCAATTAGGTTTCCAGCTACAACCAATCAAACAAAATACCATAGAGACTAGAAGAGGACACATGACATTGACCTCTGGCATACTTCCTAGCTGGGAGTGGTGATACCCTTCTTTTTCCTTCATTTTTCTTTCTCCTGCACCAGGATCCTTAAGTGGACTTATTTTCCTTTTAAAAAGATTTATTTATTTATTTATTTATTTATTTATTTATTTATTTATTTATTTATTTATTATGTATACAGCATACAGAAGAGGGTACCAGAGGTCATCACAGATGGTTGTGAGCTACCATGTGATTGTTGGGAATTGAACTCAGGACCTCTGGAAGAGCAGCCAGTGCTTGTAGAAAGATCTGCTGTCAAGGAACCAGTAATTTTCTCACAGTCACAAAATTAGAAAAGAGAGAGAAGTGTTGAACATGGGAAGTAGAGGCAGAAGGGTTGTCTGGAGTTTGAGGCTGGCTTATAGCAAAACTCAAAGCCAAATAATAACAAAAAAAACCTTCTCATTTTTCAAAATCATCTTCTACTGCATAGAGAGTTCAAGACCAAGGGGTAGGAATGAAACTCAGTGACATAGTGTCTGTCTACCATGCACAAAGCCCTAAGTTCAAATCCTAGCATCACATTAAAAAAAAAAATGTTGGGAGTTCAAGGCCAACCTTGACTACTCATAATACTACCATGCATACAAGTTTTATTGTGTTATTAATATCCAATTTCACCTCTTTGGCCAGAACAGTTTAGCATAACTAGCACCTTTTCTTTATCTGTGGAAAGAAAGAAAGAAAGAAAGAAGGAAAGAAGAAACTTCGTGCTTCTCATGTACAGATGTTTCAGTCTAAAGTAGGAGTGGGAACAGTTTAGGAACAGAAAAAGAACAGTTTCTTAGGGAGCCAAAGAAAAGATGTTGTCCTAAAAATAGACAAGAATGTGGTTGCCCATGCCAGACATTTAGAAAGAATCAGCGTCCACTCCCCCATCCAGAGTACTGGGATTACAGGCATATACCACCAAGCCTGGCTTCAAATCTCATTTTTAAGTTCCAATATTGAGGCAGCATCAGGGGAGGCACAGCAGAAGCTAGTGGGATCAGGTGCCTGGAAAGCAGCTGGTGAGTCTGGAATGAAGTTACGCTGTGGACACAGGGCAGACAGGGTTGGCATCGTCAAATATGGTCACAGCCGTATGAAGGGGAGGATGACAGTTCCAGTTAAGGACAACCAGCTAAACTAAATTCTTTGGCTTGACACACTTGTATATGAAAAGAACACAGGCAGCTCCAGCTGCCTTTTTATTTATGTGGGTAGGGAGAGTGCCGGACAAGAGTGTAGACTGGCAGGCTTTGAGCCAAGTATGGTGGCTCATGCTTGTAATTCCTGAAATTGGGAGGGTAGAGCTGGAAGATTGCCATGAGTTCAAGACCAGCAGGAGCTCCAGATGGAGAATCTATCTTTAAAAAAAACAAAAAAACAAAAAAAACTAACAAGCTATTTAGGCTTTGGTGCTTATGTAGTAGGCCATTTCCTTCCTGTGGTGGCTCATGACTGGACTCCTAGTACTCCAGAGACAGGTGAGGGAAGATCACAAGTTCAAGGACAGCCTGGTGGTCATAGACAGTTCCAGACCAGCCAGAGATATATAGATAAGCTTGTCCTCCATATTCCTACAAAAAAAAAAAACCCTTTAAAGAGACCAGCTTATCTGAGCGAATCAGACTGTGATGTCCTGCTTGTATTTGTTTATGTTTGAGTCACCATTTCATGTATCCCATGTGGATCTCAAACTCACTATGAAGCTGAGGACAGCCTTGAATTTCTGATCCTCCTGCCTTCCCCTTCCAAGATTCACCTGCCCTATGTTAACCTATATTTTTAATAAGAGGTACTTTATTTTATATTGGCTTTTCCGTCAAACAAATTTCTAATTCCTGTTATCTCATAAAGCATACAGGTATTTGTTTTGTCATGCCTTTCTGGTTGGAGAGGTAATCACTATGCTTCATTCATCTGTTTCCTCAAAGGTCAGAAGAGTGTCTGACATGAACAACTTATCAAAAAATTTTGTTATATTACACAAAAAAATGTTATTACCAAAAATTTGTTATAAAGAGATTAGGGAGGCTAGAGAGATATTTCAATCAGTAAAAGTTCTTTTTGAATGTCTTACTTAATGTTGTAAAGAGAGACCATGACCACAGCAGTTCTTATAAAGGAAAACATGTAATTGGAGTGTGTGGCAATATTTAACAAAATCAGCCTAGAATGTCAGAGAACAGAATCACCCACAGTCAAGCCATGAGGGTCAAAGAGTGGTGACCCACACCTTTGATCCCATCATTAGGAGACAGAGATCTTTCTGGATTTCTGTGAGTTCAAGGCCCAGCAGCCAAGCAGTAGTGGCTTACAGCTTTTTTTTTTTTAATGTGAATTGGTGTTTTGCCTGCATGTATAACTGTGTAAGGGTGTCAGATCTTGAAATTACAGACAGTTATTAGCTGCCATGTGGATGCTGGGAATTGAACTCAGGTCCTCTGCAAGAACAGACAGTGCTCTTAACTGCTGAGCCATCTCTCCAGCCCCAGAGGTTTAATCCATTATGATCATGGTACAGCATGGTGATAAGCAGGCATACATGGTGCTGGGGAAGGAACTGAGAGCCCTACATCTTGACCCATATGCAACAGAAAGTGGTCTGAACTAGGTGTAGCTTGAGCATAGAAGACCTCACAGTCATACACTTCCTCCAATAAAGCCACACCTACTTCAGCAAGACCTCACCTCCTAATAGTGCCACTCCCTATGAGCTTGTGGGATCAAAATACATTCAAGATACCACACTGTACAAGCATAAGATTGGATGCCCAGCAACCATGTCAAAACCTGGCTTAGAGGAATGGTTGGGAGAGCAGAGATAGACAGATCCCAGGAGCTTGCTGGGCAGTAAGTCAAACTGAAACAGCAGATTCCAGATTCATTCAGTAAGAGAACTTGTCTCAACAAATAGGATAAGAGGGTTACAGGGCTGGAGGGATGGCTCAGTGGTGAAGAACATACATATATACACTATCCTTTCGGAGGACCTGAGTACAGTTTCCATCATACAGTTAACAACTATTTGACCTGTAATTCTAGCTTCAGGAAAGCTGAAATCTCTGCCTTCTGAGGGCGCGCGCACTCACACACACACTTAAAAAAATAAAATGAAGTGTCATAAAAAAAGGTTATTGTTTCATAGAAAGCAAGCTGAAGGGCTGATGACATGGCTTAGCGGTTGAGAGCACTGACTGTTCTTCTGGAGGACCTGAGTTTGGGGATTCCCAGAATCCACATGGCAGCTAACAACTGTCTGTAATTCCAAGATCTGACACCTTACACAATTATACATGCAGGCAAAACACCAATTCACATAAAATAATAATAAAATATTAAAAAAAAGAAAGGAAGCTGATATGAATTACCCTTCAAAAGAGAGCTTTATTAGAAGAGATACCATTCTGGTCACAGGCAGCTCTGATGGGACCTGAAAGGAGAGAGACAGATCCTTCAGATCTGTCAACTCCATTTAGACCCAAAAAACAAAGGGGAGTTTCTTGCTCTTACAAGTTCTCTGGTGGGGTACTGTGCTAATTTTATGTCAACCTGATATAGACTGGAGTCATCTAAAAGGAAGGAACTCCAATTGAGAAAATTCCTTTATAAGATTGGGTGTAGACGAACCTGTAGGGTATTTTCTTAAATAGTGTTTTATGTGGGAGGGCTCAGCCCATTGTGGGTAGGGTCACCCCAAAGCTGGTGATCCTAGATTCTATAAAACAGCAGGTTGAGCAAGCCACTTGGGGCAAGCCAGTAAGTAGCAGCCATCTGCTGCCTCTGCATCAACTCCTGCCTCCAGGTTCCTTCCCTGCTTGAATTCCTGCTGAGATGAACTGTGATGTGGAAACTGAATAAACTCATTTCTTCCCTAGTTGCTTTGGTCAAGCAGTTTTCTCACTGGGATAGTAGTAACTAAGAGGGTAAATTGTATACCATGGAACCTAGTCTTGTGATAGGTGTCAGGAAGTCACTGATAAAATTTAGCTGCAACTCAAGGTCATCATGGGTGGGGGCAGTAAGGAGTGGGCATACCTTGCTTGAACCTGCAAAAGAGAGCACAGCTCTGTGAGAGCTGCAAGTTCACTGCATGTGTTGTTATCCACTCTCTAGACAGGTTCAGGAAAGCATGACCTCAGCTGCAGGAGAAAAGACAGCAGCTAGAGCAGTGGTTTTCAACCTGCAAGTTGAGACTCCTTTAGTGTTGAGCTACCCTTTAACAAGAGCCTCACATCAGATATCCTGCCTGCCTGTCAGATGTTTATATTATAGATTACAACAGTAGCAAGATTACAGTAATGGAGTAGCAATGAAATAGTTTTATGGCTGGGGGTCATTACAACATGAAGAACTGTATGAAAGGGTCACAGCATTAAGAAGGTTGAGAACCACTAGGCTAGAGAGTCTGTAACCTAACAAGAGAGTTATAGAGGAAGACAACAGTGATGGTTTATTGTATAAAGTTTGCCACAGATTTAGCGGGAAGATCAGGGAGTGGTGGCACACGCCGTTAATCCCAGCACTTAAGATCCCACTTCTTGAGCTGGAGAGATGGCTCAGAGGTTAAGAGCATTGACTGTTCTTCCAGAGGACCTGAGTTCAATTCCCAGCAACCACATGGTGGCTCACAACCATCTATGATGACATCTGGTGCCTTCTTCTGTATACTGTATACATAATAAATAAATAAATATTTAAAAAAATATCCCACGTCTGTGCTCCCATTACTTGGGAAACACACACACCTTTAATCTTAGCACTAGGAAAGTTGAGTCAGGAAACAAAGAAAGATAAAGAAGTAGGAGACTGAAGAGGGGCCCTCACCCTTCAGCTCTCTTCCCTTTCCTTTTAGGCTGAGGACTCAGAGGCATTCAGTCTGAGGATTTGTGAGAAGTGGCTGTGGCTTGTTCCTCTGTCTCTCTGTCTTTCAGTTTTTCCCCAATATCTGGCTCCGAGTTTTTAATAATACCAATACCAACTTGTGTAATAGACAACTACAGACCTTTGGCCTTTACTTGTATATTTTGGGGGCACACACACACAAACACACACTCACTCCCTGTCCATATAAGTACATGTTAACACACTACTAGTCAAATACATTCTCCCCTAAGGTTGGATAATAACCTGTGGAGGGAAGAGTCTAGAATAATCATCCTGGGGAGTTTGGGTGAGGTCTGTCCATACAGATAGCAAAAGGTCACCAGGTCATTAACAACTTCCAAGGTCAGCTTTTTGGATGGAATGAAAATATTTGATGTTATTTCCTCCATTGAGGTTGAGGAGACACCCTGTGTGATTAATATTCCTGATTCTCTTAGTGCTTAGTATGAGGCCCTCCTGCACTTTGCATGTGTGCACAGATACTAACACAACACATGTGCACCTAAACTCACACTGTATATACAAGTAGATATAATTTTAAAAAATTTTAAAGGGGCCAAGGTTGTTAATTGTAAAGTATTTTTTCCCTTTTTTTTATCATTATGAATAAAGAAGTCACATTTTCTTTCCTTGTATATCCTTATTCAAGGTCCCTTCCCTCTCCCACCACATCAGGTCATTCTCTCTTCTCCACATCTCCCCATTTTTTTCTTTTTTTTTTAATATTATGAAATTCTAAAGTATTTAAACAAGGACAAATCTTTGTGTTATTTCTTTCTGCATCTCAGGTCCCAGAAGCATCCTGTCCTCTACCAGTTATTTACTGAGTGCTTTCCCAGTGATCTGTTGATGCAAAAACACAGCATTCTTTCAAAGGAAAGAAGAGGAATTTACTTTCTTTTAGATCCAAATATGAGTCACAGTGGTCCATGGTGAACAGTTTTAGATTACCCCAGACACCATGTTCCAACAACTTAATTAAGGGGTTTAGTAGTGTTTATTTATTTAATTTTTTAAGACAGAATTTCACTATGTATAGCCCAAGCCAGCCTCAAATTCACAGAGAGCCTCCGCCTCTTAAGTGTTGGGATTAAAGATCTGTATCACCATGTTCATCAAAGTTCTAATCAACAGAACAGAGAAAGTCATAAAAGCAAAAGCTATTCTTGAAAATAATCAGTGAGAACCTCAGGGAGGTTACGACAAAGAGGGGAAGTTTCTGCCTTAGGCCTCAGATGTTATCTGATGACCTTAGCTTTTGGGTTCCTGGAAGCTGGGGGTCTGTTTGTGCAGTCTAAAAAAGGATTTTACCTGAGAGTCACTTTAGGTAGGAACTAAATGGCCATTAAGGGTCTGAACTCAGACCAAGATAATTTGACTCCACACCTACAACATTCCAGTTTTCCACAGTCACAAAAATTCTATAGTCAGTCAGTGTTCTGTGTCAGAACTTTTCCTGGGGAGACCTAAAACGTGTCTATTTACTCTAGATATGCATTCCAGGACAGATTACCAAATACCACCAAAGTCCAAATCCATTACCTAATGAGTTCTGTTGGGGTTACATATAGATGAGTGGTTATTTACAGGAGCAGAAATGACTCAAAAACAACTATATCATCAAGACCCACCCCAGCATGGGTGACAGCTCACAAAAGCTAGGAATCTGGAGCACACTGCACAGCTTTTAGGCTGCAGTGTCCTTTTTAAGAAACTCAGTTGGTCTAAACCCCTTCTAGGCCCCTCGGCTGGTTTCTGTTTCTTCCAGGCAGCTTGGCTCCTCTGAGAGTCTTCATTACAGTTGGCTTCCCTATACTGAGAGGGACTCAACATTTATGGGGAGGAGCCTAGTATAGCTAGTAAGTTTAAGGAACTTTTTGAATCTATGTTGAGTTGTTTGTTTTAGTTTAAGGAATTTCCTGCTGGATGGAATAAAGAAAACAGTTACACAACAGTTCGTGGAATCTTTGTTCTAAAGATTTATTTGTTTTTCCTTTATGTGCATTGGTGTTTGCCTTATATATGTCCACATGAGGGTGCCAGATCCCCTTGTGAGCTTCCACATACGTGCTGGAAATTGAACCTTGGTCCTGTGAAGAGCAGCCAGCACTCTTACTGCTGAGCCATCTCTCCATCCCCACTTTGTAGAATCTTTAACATAGGTTTTTCTGGGAACTTTAGCTCACAGATCCAAGTACAACTATGGAGGAAAACTTCATTCTTTGGTCAGTTGCACTACCCTTGACTTCTGTGAATTAAAACTTGCTCAGTAGCCAGGCCTGTTGATACATTCTCTTTAATCCCATCACTCAGGAGACAGGTAGAAGGACCTGAATTAATTTGAGATCAACCAAGTTTACGTAGTTAGTTAGTTCTAGGCCAGTCAGAACTACAAAGTGAGAATCAGTTTAAATAATCAAATTACCTTCCTAAGAAAGCTTGCCCAGCCAGGCAGTGGTAGGGAGCACCTTTAATTTCAGCACTCAGGAGGCAGAGGCAGGCAGATCTCTGTGAATTCAAGGCCAGCCTGTTCTACACAAGTTCCAGGATAGCCAGGGCCACACAAAGTAACCCTGTTTCCAACAACAAACCAACAAAAAGAAGGAAGAAAGAAAGAAAGCATGCTCAAAGCTTTCAAGTCTCATTCCCCTTCCCCTGGGCACTCTGTGCTTCTTAGCTTCTGGTAACACACACACATTCATGGACACTTAAACTTTTACCAATACATCTGTAGATAATAATATCCAGTTAGGATCTCTGAAAGAAATGTCCTGTCAGCATGTGTGAGGGGTGTCTCCAAGGGTACATCTGAGTGCCAGAACTTTTTGGCTGTCAAGGCCAGAAGAAATGAACAATTCAATAATACTGAAAATATGCTATTGAAATATGAAACTGGAATCAGGACACTTACAGCTGTCATACCAAACTATTTAAATTAAATCATACTTTGTGCCAGACTTCCAAAAGCAGAATCATAAAAATTATTTTTATTGCTTTGAAGCATGGTTAAAAACAGTTTGCCACAAGTAAAGATGTTCACTGTATGATCTTTGACTAAATGTGTAAATATAAAAAGCTAAGTGGTTGTTTTTTATTTTACATTAGAAAACATTGAGTTCACAGGATTCTTTAGTCTCAATACTTGGGAGATGGAGTAAGGGAGATCTCTGAGTTCAAAGCCAGCCTGGTCTTTAGAGTAAGTTCCAGGACAGCCAGGGCTACAGAGAACCCACCTCAAAAAAAAAAAAAAAAAAAAAAAAAAAAAAAAAAAAAAAAAAAAAAAAAAAAAAAAAAAAAAAAAAAAAAAAAAAAAAAAAGTAAGAAAAAGAAAAGAACACAAAGAAAACATGGAGTTGTCAGAGTCATTTTAGTACTTGGGAGGATGGCCACGAGTACAAGGGCGGCTGAGCTATACATTGACCTGTCTCAAAGCAAACAACAAAGAAAACACTGCCAGTTGCTAACAGAGAAAGTACTCGGATTACTTTATTGAATCAGCAATTCTTTAGATGTGCAGACTTATACCCTATTAGATTTTCAAAGCTGTGTTCATTTTTATTTTTAGTGAAACAGGGTCTTTCCATGTATGCACCATAATGCCTAGTAAAATTACTTTATGAAGAAAGCATTTAGCTTAATGAACCATGCAGGATGAGTTAGTACTCACTTTTAATCCCAGCACTTGGAATGCAGAGGCAGACAAACCTTTATGAGTTCAAGGCCAATTTGGTATATATAACTAAGGCTACATGGTAAGACACTATCTCAAAAAACCAAATGTATAGAGGCACACATATCTAAATATATATGGCTGGAGAGTTTGATCAGTGGCTAAGATCACTTGTTCTTGTAAAGGACCCAAGTTTGATTCTCAGCACACACATGAAGCCTTGCCAGCTCCTCAGGCACATATATAGTGCACAGACATATATAAGCACAACAGTCATACACACAATTATAAAATCTAGAATATATATATACATGTATATGTGTGTATGTGTGCTGGGAAGATAGCTCAATAGTTAAAAATGTATACTGTTCGTGCAGAAGACTAGAGAGTTCTGCTTTCAGCACTCATATCAAGAGACCTACAACTACCTATTGTAGAGAGCTGCCTGCAGTTGCACCTTAAAGATGGCGCTGGCTTCCGCTCTCCACCTTCCACATGGTGAGTGCTGTCAGTGACAAAACATTTCCATATATGGCTAGGCTGAGGATCTGGCTTGCTTCCTCATACCTGGGCCTATAGGTAGTGCCCACTTGGCATACTGGGGTTGGCTGCCCAGTGGCTATTTAGGCTGCGGGCTGGTTTTCCCCCCGGAGAGAGAAGATGTAGTAAGTCAGTCAGTCCCCTTTGTAAATAAGTAAGTCAGAAGTCAGAACTCAAGGTTCCTGAATAAAACTGCAGAAAGAAGAGCCTGGTGTCACGTTTTCCTTGCCGGTCGAGGTGGTCGCGACAACCTATGACTCCACCTCTAAGGGGAGCCAATGCTTCTGGCCTCCATAGATACATGTACATATGTATACACCCACATACAGACCCCCACACATACACATAACCAAATAAAATAAATCTTTTTGTTGTTTTGTTCATTTGTTTGCTTGTTTGTTGAAGCAGGGTTTCTCTGTATAGCCCTGCCTGAACTGGAACTCAATCTAAACCAGGCTAGCCTTCAACTCAGAGATCTGCCCCTGTCTCTGAGTGCTGGGATCAAAGACATATACTACTATTGCCCAGAAAAATAAAGTCTTAAACATAAAATTATTTATTCTGTGTGTATGTGCATTCAGGTATGTGTACATACTCATGTATATGCAGGTGCACATGCATCAGCCTAATTTTGGAATCCGAGCTTAACTACATGAATGCTGGAGATTAAACTCAGCTCCTCATGCTTGCAGTGCAGATGCTTCACCAGCTGAGCTAGCTCCTCAGTCCCTTTTTCCATTTCAGTGATGAAGTCCTAGTCTAGAACACTGAGCAACATAAACTAAGCTATTACAGTGGTCTCTAGTCTCTGTGGAAGGCTTGCCCTAGATAAATTATTATTCTCACTGCTTATAGGGTCATCTTCCAAAAGCATAGATGCAGCTTCTCTAGTACCATTGCCTTGACTTCATATCTTGCTCCCTTAAATTAAGAAGAATAGTTTATTTATTTATTAATTTTGAGATAGACTCTCACTGTGTGGCCCTGGCTTGCCTGAAACTCACTTGTAGACCAGGCTAGTTTTAAACTCACAAAGATCCACCTGCCTCTGCCTCCGAAGGATTAAAAGATATAAAAAGCCTATTCTTTTCTTCCAAGATCATATATGACTACTTATCATGGATTTGCTCCAGCTGCGATTGTTATCACACACTTTTTGCGTGTGTGTCCTTACAGGACCTTTGTATGGTAAACTGTGCGAAACTACTACAATGAATGACACATTAAGCTCTGTGTACAGTATCCAAGGACTTTTCTAGTCCAATGTTCCATACTCTTCCTATTCCTCCCACAAAAAGCGCTGAAGGTCTGTGACCCACATGGTCAGGCCTATCACAGTAATGGCCCACTTTTCTGTATGTTCTCATTGATGTGACAAAATATGCGACCAGAGGCAATTTAAGGGAGAAAATTGCCCCATAGTTCAAAGATCCATCCATCAGGGCAAGGCCTGTGGCAGGGTATGAAGCAGCCAGTCTCCTTGCTTTCTCAATCAGGAAGCAGAGTAATGGCAGCTGGCGATTAGCTCTATTTTACTCATTTCAAGGCTCCAGCTCTTGGAAAGGTGCCAAGCCCAGTTAAGGTGGGTTGTCACCTCAGTTAGCCTAATGCAGCTCACAGGTGCCCAGAGGCTTGTCTTCTTAGGTAAGTCTAGATGCTGTATTAGATATTAGACAACATTAGATAATCATGCAGACTGAAGCGGAAGTGAGGCTACAGCGAAGGGCTTCTGTACTGTCAAAGGCAGCGTGCTCATTGCCCATTGTATTAACTATACAATGAGTAGACACACCCAAGCCTTCAGTGTAGTAGTTTTGCACAGTTTACCATACAAAGGTCCTGTAAGGACACACACACAAAAAGTGTGTGATAACAATCGCAGCTGGAGCAAATCCATGACAAGTAGTCATGTATAGAAAGAAATCCTCAAACTACAATTAATAATATGTCAGGTAGTGGTATTACAGATAGCTTTCTCTTGAAAATCTTATGTTGGGCCAGTGAGATGACTCAGCAGGTAGAAGTACTTGCTGCACAAACCTGACAAGCTGAGTTAAATCCGCAGAACACACATGAAGGTACAAAGAGAGACTGACTTGGCAAGCTTGTCTTTTGACCTCTACACATGTGCATGGACCACATAACCCCTATCATACATGCATACACAATAATAGAATGATGGCGGTGATGTTAGGCATGGGAAAGAGGGCTCATCAGATTAAGGCACCTGCTGCAAAGCCTGATGACCTGAATGATTCCTGGAACCCACATGGTAGAAAGAAGAAACAATCAGTACTACACAGGCAGAGGCAGGTGGATCTCTGAGATCTCTGAATTCAAGGTCAGCCTGATCTTACACAGTTCTAAGACAACCAGCACTACATAGAGAAACCCTGTCTCAAAAAATCAAATAATTTTTAAATTTCAATTTCCAAATTTCTGTGATTTTCTTTTCTTAACCCAAAGGATGAAGAAGAAAATGATGATGATGATGTGGGCTGTTCCTTCTTTCCTTCCTTTCATTGTCTTTGGCCCAGAGTTGGAGTTTATTTAGACAGTTTAAGGGGCTGGAGAGATGGCTCAGAGATTAAGAGCAGTAGCTGTTCTTCTAGAGGACCCTGGTTCAATTTCCAGCACCTACAGCTCACAACTGTGTGTAACTCCAGTTCCAAGGAATAAGACACCCTCACACAGATATATATTTAGGCAATACCCTAGCATATAAAAAATAAATAAAAAGGAACCATTAAAATTAAAAAATAATTTTTAATATTTATTTTTATTTTATGTGAATTGGTGTCCTGCCTGCATACATAACTGTGTAAGGATGTCAGATCTTGGAATTACAGACAGTTGTTAGCTGTCATGTGGATGCTGGGAACCAAACTCAGGTCCTCTGGAAGAATAGTCAGTGCTCTCAACCATTGAGCCATCTCCTCAGCCCCAAAATTAAAAAATAATTTAATACAGATTTTAAGCACTTAGGATTAAGAGGAAGAAAGGTGTTCAACAAGACAGTAGCACAGAGGAGCTGGAGAGATGGCTTCGCAGCTGGGAACACTGGCTGATCTTCCAGAGGACCTGGGTTCTAAGGGATCTGACACCTTCACACCAATGAACATAAAACAAATAAGTTAAATAAATTTTAAAAAGTAAGTAAGACAGGGGAGGAGGTGGATGTGGGCTTCTCAAAGGAGAGTGTCCCCTCTTGTTTTCTGTCTTAAAACAATGTCTCACTATCAAGCCAAAACTAGCCTGGTGCTCTGACTCCCCTTGCCTCAACCTTGAAAGAGCTGAGATTACAGATAGGAACTCCTACATCTTTGTTTCTTTTTTTAAATAACTTACTGATTTTTATTTTATGTGCAATGGTGTTTTGCCTGCATGTATGTCTGTTTGAGGGTGTCAGATTTTGGAGTTATGAACAGTTGTGAGCTGGGTGCTGGAAATTGAACAGGGGTCCTCTGAAAGAGCATTCAGTGCTCTTAACCACTGAGACATGTCTCTTCAGCCCTACATCTTTGCTTCTTAATACCTTCCTTTTTTTTTTCAAAGCAGAGTTACATTTTTTTTTTTTAAAAAAACTTTATTTATTATTTATTTATTTGCCTTGGTGTTTGCCTGGAACTGGAACTACAGACAGTTGTTAGCTGCCATGTGGGTGCTGGGAATCAAACCCGGGTCCTCTGGAAGAGCAGACGGTGCTCTTAACCGCTGAGCCATCTCTCCAGCCCCCAGAGTTACATTTTTAACTCTAGTCCTGGCAGATCTGATGTTTTATTCTAGCCTCTGGGCACAAGGTACATGTGTGCCAATACCCATACACATAAGACATGAAATTAAAAAACATTTTGAATCAAAAGTAGGACTGACTGCATGGTTCAGTGGTAGAATAGTTGTGTATATGAGTTCCTGGTTTCATTCCTTAGTGCCACAGGGAAAAAAATTCAGAGAGGGGAAGTGTGTGTGTACATAATATTTTTCATTTCCAACACAGAGTTTCTCTGTGTAACCCTGGCTAGCCTGGAACTCACTCTAGACCATGCTGATCTGGGCCACAGAGTAAGAGTAAAAGTAAAAACAGGCAAAGATACCTCTGTGAATTCAAGGCCAATCTAATGTACAAAAAGAGTTTCATGCCATCCAGGGCTATATTGTGAGATCATCATCTCAAACAACAAAACAAAAATCACCTAAAATGAAAAACCAAAAATCAGTCACAAGTGGAAGAAGCTTGAGAAGTCTTGCTCAAATATGTATATAATTTACCTTAGTAGAATCCTTCCAAACGAAACTTGTTTTTAGAAAGGGTCTCTTGTAGCCTAATCTGGCCTTAAACTCATTTTATGTTGAGGGTGACTTTGAACTTCATGTCCTTGCACGAATTCAGATTGTAAGAAAAGACTCTGAGCGTAGTATCAGGGGAAGGCTGAAACATCAGAGAAAGGAAATACCACAGTCACTTCTCACCCAGCTGTCTTGCAACTTCCTCAGCCTCACTCCTGGTCAATTCTCCTCTGCTGGGTTCCTAAGAGGCTTTGTTGTACCCTTCTCATCAGCTGTATCCCATCCATGTTAGGATTAAAGGTGTGAACTACTCTATTTATTAGCTAGCCTTGAACTCTCAGAAACAGAGGAAGTTCTGTCTCTGGAGTTATGGGATTAAGGGTGTAGGTCACTACTCCCAGGCTTTCCCTGTGCTGGGATTAAAGATGTGTGCTATTGAATCTCAGCTGTTTGTCCTTGTATTCAAGGATCAGGAAATTCCTGAGCTGTCTGCCTAGAATTTGACTGTGTGCTGTCTCCCCAGAATTCAGGTTTTATTAAATACATATCACCACAACTTTGTTTTTCTAAAGATGTTGTTTATTACTGTCTATGTGTGTACACATGGATGCATTTGCAGATGCCTGTGTGCATATACAGAAGCCTGAAGAGATTGTCTAGTGTCTCATATCACTCTCCACCTATTCCTTTGAGGCAGTCTCTCCATTAATCTGGACTCATAATTTCTGTGGAAGCCAGAAAACCCAGTGATCCTCCTGTCTTCACCACCTCAGAGATGAAATAATTTGTGTGCATAAAAGTACCAGGTGCGGGGCTGAAGAGATGGTTCAGCGGTTAAGAGCACTGTCTGCTCTTCCAGAGGACCTGAGTTCGATTCCCAGCACCCACATGGCAGCTAACAACTGTCTGTAGTTCCAGTTCCAGGCAAACACCAAGGCAAATAAATAAATAAAGTTTAAAAAAAAAAAAAGTACCAGGTGCGGTAGTACTTGCCTGAAAACCCAGCACTCAGAAACTGAGGCATTGGGAATTTGAGTTTGAGGTCACCTTGGGCTCTATAAGAAGTTACGGAGCAGCCTGGGCTACACAGTGAGAATCTGTCTCAAAAACAAAAACAAAGATAGATGTGTGTGTGTGTCCATCCCATAGCCCCATAGCAATATTAAGTGGGTTCTTTTTTTCTTTTTTCTTTTAAACTTTTATCTATTTGTTTGTTTGTTTGTTTGCCTTGGTGTTTGCCTGGAACTGGAACTACAGACAGTTGTGAGCTGTCGTGTGGGTGCTGGGAATTGAACCCCGGTCTTCCGGAAAAGCATTCAGTGCTCCTAACTGCTGAGCCATCTCTCCAGCCCCCGGGTTCTTCTTTTTTTCTTAAGATTTATTTTATTTTTATTTCTCTCTCTGTCTCTCTGTCTCTGTCTCTATCTCTGTCTTTCTCTCTCTCTCTCTCTCTCTCTCTCTCTCTCTCTCTCTCTCTCTCTCTGTGTGTGTGTGTGTGTGTGTGTGTGTGTACTTATTTTTTTTTTTTAAAGATTTATTTATTTATTATGCATACAGTTTTACAGAAGAGGGCACCAGACCTCATCATAGATGGTTGTGAGCCACCATGTGGTTTTGCTGGGAATCGAACTCAGGTCCTCTGGAAGAACAGTCAGTGCTCTTAACCTCTGAGCCATCTCTCCAGCCCCGTGTGTGTGTACTTATATAATTGTATGCCATATGTGTGCAGGAAGCCAGAAAAGTGTATTGGGCCCCTTGGAGCTAGATTTATAGGTATTTGTAATCCACCTGTTGGTGGTGTTGGGAACTGAACTCTGATCCACTCAGAAAGGATCTGGGCCATGTCTTCAGTTTTTTCTACTTTGGTACATACTGTTCTCCTCAGGACTTAGGGGACACTTGGGAGGGTTGAGTTGGCATCTGAAGGCCCCCAAATAGCTTCTGTAGGCAGACTTTCCTGTCTCAGCAGTCAGTTCCCAAATATCCACAGACACTTATTATTATTAATTATAAATGCTTGGCTGATAGCTCAGTTTGTCACTAACTAGCTCTTATAACTTTAATTAACCCATATTTCTTCTCTATGCTCTATCATGTGGCTTGGTACCTTTTCTCAGCAGAGCAAGTTCATCTGCTGCTTCCTCTGCATCTTGTGACCTCCTCTTCTTCTTTAAGGCCAGCTATTGGCCAGTCAGCTTATTAAACCAATCACAGTGACATATACTCACACAGTATAAAGAAATATTCCACCATCTTCAATACCACTCAGGCTCTCTGGCTGATTGAAGCCAAAGGAGGGAACCCTTTGATAAAATGGCAAATTTGGGAACGTAGCTCAGTTGTTAGAGTGCTTACCAAGCATGGATGAAGCCTGGGTTTGCACAAAGGGGAGATGGCACTTCAAGCCTGTAATCCTAGCACTCAGGAGGTAGAGGCAGGAGGAACAGAAGTTCAAGGTCGCCATTGGTTACATTAGTGAGTTACCCAGAGAGAAGAATATAAATATCCAGGGGATAGGACTAGATATTTCATACATTCTGGAACACCAAGCATAGCATGATCTCAGATTGCTTCCAGGGTCTCTGGCAACCAAGAGAATCTGATATAAAGCTCATGTCTTCTCTAAGCTATCTCTCCAGCACTGGTGAGATGACTCAACCACTAAAGGCCTGACCACCAGAATTCCATCCTCATGACCCATGGTAGAAAGAAAGAAAGACTCTAGTGCAAGTTATTCTCTGACCTCCACTTGGGTCCTGTGGCCTACATCCCCAGCACCCTAGTTCTGTATGTGCCTCCCCCTAGGGCTCCCAGAGGGCAGCAACCTCTGTACCAGGATGGAAGGACTGGGTTTGGGAATGAGTAAACTATGCTATAGTAAAGCAGTAAATTAACTTTCTATTCAAAACAAAGGAGTATTCAATTTTCCTGTGCAGAGAATACAGTGTGCCACAAAAAATGAATGTGGCTACTGTGTGTAGGCTGGGTAGGGAAGAGGCAAGACCACTTAAGAAGTCATTGAGATCACCTTGTAGTAGAATGTTCAGGACTGGGGCTAAGACGGTTGCTACTATGGTCAAGGAGAGCGAACAGTAAGTCTATAAAAGCCACTTGAAGGGCTGGTGAGATGGCAACCAGGAAAGGCCCTTGAAACCAAGGCTGATAACTTGAGTTTGATTCCTGGAAGAAGAGAACTGATTTCTCCAAGTTGTACTTTGATCATATCACACATGTCCAATACACACACACACACACACACACACACACACAGACACACACACACACAACTATAATACTATAATGAAAAATGTTATTTGAAGGCTGGTAACAAAACTAGTGTCTATCAAATTCCTGTATGTTATGCCATGATGAGCATAGTCATTTCTATTTTGTCCACGTGTTAGTTGAAATTCAGCCAGATTAAATGACTCTAGGTGTAACTGTTCTAACAGAAAGGAGGACATTTTAAAGGACATTTGAGCCCCTGACTTTGACTAGACTATTAAAACAATGGACTCCGGGGCAGGAGAGATGGCTCAGCGGTTCAGTTCCCAGCACCCACATGGTAGTTCACAACTGTCTGTAGTTCCAGTTCCCAGTTCCAGGCAAACACCAAGGCAAATAAATAAAAATAAATGTAAAAAAAGTTAAAAAAAAAAAATGGACTCCAAGAAATTGTGATTCTCCCTTCCTTTCCCCAGGAATCCCATGCTAGAAAGAAGAAAAAGGCGGAGGCATGGGCCAGACTGAGGCGGGGATTGAATCCTGGAAAGATACTGAAAAGATAAAATGTCTCTGATGTTGTTGTTTGGGGGACACTCCTTGTCCATAACTGCTTATCTAGGTTAACACTGACTCTCTACTTCAACCCAAATCTCACGCACAAAGATGAACTTGGGGAGGGGCTGGGGGGGTCCATTATTTTTTAAACTTTGTTCCCCTTCCTAATGTGGCTACATGAGATGAATCTTTTTCTGCTTTCCAATAGTAAGAACAGGTGGCTTAGCCTTGCTAGTGAAGGAAGGCAGGGGGACGAGACTCCTGCCACTTAGGACGGCAGCGAGCTCATGAGCCCCTGAGCTGCAACCTCCTTGCCACGCGCTGCGGATCCCATTCGAGCGAGAGAGAAGAGCACATGTGTGGGTGGGGTGAGGTGGGGGGAGGTGTCTAGGAGATGGCCTGGTATGGGAGACGGCCACGCTGGGATGCTCGGATGCTCTGGAAGTGGCTGACTGAGTCAGAGGCCAAGCACGGTGGTGACTCTGGCGTCCGCACCTCCCGGCCAGGATGACTCCGGGTGACGCGGCTGGCGGACCGGAAGAATTGAGTCAGCGACGCGCCTGGGAACTGCTGGCGCCACGCGTCGCCTGCGTACCTGGTGTTCTTGGACCTTTGCGGTCCCTGCCCCTCATCACAGGAGCTGAGACCAGATTCTAAAGTCCCAAAGTGGCCCAAGCTGCAAACACTGTATGCAGACTCGGTGCCTTTAAAGGCACTCAGTACAGCCGGTGCGGAGCTCTTGAGATCTTAGCAAGAGAGAAATGCTCAAGGAGGATCAGGAGTTCAAGGCCAGCCTGAGCTGGGAGAAATTGTCAAAATCAGAAATCTTCTAAGACTGAAGATCAAAGACACTTACCTAGCAGGAGAGATAGCATCATCAAGAAGCTGGTTTTTCCAGAGTGAGATTTATCCATTGCACTCCAGATGTGCTGATTCCAAATGCATGAAACTGGACCGCAAAATTTGAGACTGGGGGACTACCCACTGAATAAAAGACAAAACAGAGTAACAACATCTCCGAAACTTGCCTAGGGCCAAACAAAGTGATTCACCTCAGTTCCAAAATGCACTCGCACAAACACAAGTTATTTGTTTGTTTAATTTTTAAAAATTCCTGTAATCTCAGCATCTCTGGAAGGTCTAGTCGGGACAAGACGAGAAGCCAGTCTGGGCTACAGAGTGAGACCCTGTCTCAAAAACAGAAACAAAATTACCAGGGTGTATAATCCCATCATCACTCAGCAGACAGAAGCAGGAAGATCATAGTGAATTACATTATTGGGGTACCGACTGAAAAATAAATAAAATTTAAAAATAAAAAAATAGTAAGAAAATATTAAAAATCTTGATCTTGAAGAGCCAAGATGTGTGTGTGTGTGTGTGTGTGTGTGTGTGTGTGTGTGTGAGAGAGAGAGAGAGAGAGAGAGAGAGAGAGAGAGAGAGAGACTGAGTCTCTATGTAGCTCTTCTGTAGAGTAATAACTGCTCTTAACTATGGCGCTATCCCTCAGCCCCAGCCTTGAACTCTTGATCTTCCTAGCTGTAACTCCTAAGTTCTGGGATCACAGGATTGAACCACTATGCCCAGTTTGCAGAGAAGGATGTCTGGCAAGGACGTCCTGGATGAAGTGATGCAAATATCTCTTTACAAATTTTCCCTACCTGTTGTAAGGATTCCTGGCACGCCACGTGGTGAACCCAAAGTGGCATTGGGTGAGATAAGAATTTCTGGTATGTAGCGGCCACCTGGTAAAGCCAACATGGTGCCAGCAGAGCACGCCAGTACGGAGGGCACGCCATTAGGCATGGCTACGTAAATCCGTACCCACCCGTTCTCTTAAAAGGAGATACCATGTGGCAGTCTGTCTCTTTTATTTTCTTCTTCTCTGCCCCTGTACTTGCCTGGCAACTCTCCTGAATAAACTCTCATGTGGCCCCGGTAGTGTGTGTGTGTCTGATCTCACATGAGAAACCAACACTCGTAAAAATGAACTTAAATTTCAGTCCTTCCAAATCACATCAGTGATTTCGTGAAAACTTAGACCTATCATCTGCAATGAGACTGTACATAGGGGAAAAGACCACCAAGAAATAATTTCTCAGATAGGCATATAGCTCCAGGGTAGAGCATTCCCCCAGAATTCCTGAGGTCCAAAGTTCATTTCTTCACTCTCTAAATGCTGTAGTTCTGATGAGAGAATCCTAGGCTGTATACACGCTAGGCAAGCACTCCACCTACTAAGCTACATCTTCTGTTTTACAGTACAGGACTCTGTTACCTTTGACATATCCAGTTGACCTTATCAAGCCTCTTCATAGTCTGTCCCAGAGGTTTGTTTGATAGAAATGATAATAATTAACCAGAAGAATCAAATTTTCTCTTTCAAAGATTGAATCTGAGACTCAGATAATAAGTCGTTAATAAGACTACACAGAGAATAGAAGGTACACAGGGGCTGGAGAGATGGCTCAGCCGTTAAAGGCTAGGCTCACAACCAAAAATATAAGGTACACAGAGACAATGCTCTGACTAGAAGCTCTAACACAGCAGAAGCCAGAAGCAGACCCAAGACTTTAGTATTCGGAAGCATAGAGGGAAGTTAGCAGGATCTTTAGATACAGACAGAGTCCAGAAAAGCATCCAGACAACATACCTGATTTTCTAGGCTGCCTGGGATCTAATACAGCCTCTCAGGAGCCAGCCTGGATTTAATATCCTTCAAAGCCTTAATCTGCATGACTGAAATTCTTTTTCTTTTCCCACATAGCCTTGGAATAAATCACTGTCATCTTAAGTAATGTGATCTTTGTAACCTAAGACACTAGCTATTGTATTCTCCAAATCAGGCTTTCCCCTTTCTGTGCATTTATCATCTCCTCCACTTACTTGGACTGTTGTGTCCATGAAATGCTCAGAGTCCAGAGCCCAGTGCAGATGCCTCCTCCCCCACCCTGCTATCCCTGATACCTTAGCTACAAGTAATGCATGCTTCCCTTGTTTCTCCAGGACTCTGCTTTTCCTTCCCTTCCTCTTCTCCTCCCATTATACTCCTTCTCTTCTCTAGAAACAGAGACTCATTCCAATTCATAATCCTCCTGCTTCAGCCTCTAGGGTTCAGACATTAAAGGCATGAACCATTACACCCAGCATGAACACTCTTTCTCTTCCCTCCCTCAGATCCGAGCCTTTTATACTAGTCTGGTCTCCAGCTCCTCCAATTTACCATAGCTACCCTAGCTAACCATGACCCTGACTGAACTTCTGATCTTTTGATCTTTTTGCCTCTGTCTCCCAAGTGTGTGGGAGCACACTTGTGAACCACCATGCCAAGTTTTTTTTTTTTTTTTTTTTTTAGGGAATCAAAGCATGCTATCCCTTTTTAAAGACAAAACCTCACATCCTGCACAGACTGTTTTTTAAAAAAAAAAACTGGCTGGAGATGGGTGGTTGTGGCACATGCCTTTAATTCCAGCTTTTAGGAAGCAGGGATGGAGGGAGCTCTGTGAGTCTGAGGCCAGCCTAGTCTATAGAGTTAGTTCCAGGACAGCCAGGGCTACACCCAACAACTCAGAACCACAGCATAGTTATTCTTTTTAAATTATTATTCTTAGCATTAGCATGACAAAGTATTTCTATGTAAACCAGGTCAGCCTTGAACTCATAAAGATATACATGCCTCTGCCTCCCAAGTGCTGGGATTAAAGGTTTGTACCAGAACCCTTAATCCCAACACTTGGTGGCAGAGACACTTGGATCTCTGTGAGTTTGAGGCCAGTCTAGTCTACAGAGCAAGTTTGAGGACAGCCCAAGCTACACAGAAAAACCCTGTCTCGAAAACAAACAAACAAAAAAAGTTTGACATACATAATTTTCACTTCATTAAAGATAAAATCAATTTCAAGTAGTAATGATGCAAGTGTGCTTGTTTGTTTGTACATTAGAAATTAATTTTGGCTTGAATATTTGACAAACAGTATCTCCAACATTTTTCAAAGGTGATCAATATTTTGATTCTGTAATCACCAATACTGAGAATACTTATGTGATTAATGCATAGTACAGAAATGGCAGTAACATGTCTAGGGCCATTTCAGATATTGTTGGAAATTCCTTCCTAATTATAAATCAAAATGAAATGAATATTTTTTTAAAAAATAAGAATCAAGAAAATAAAACAGTATGTGTGTGTGTGTATGTTTATCTGTCAGAGAGAGGGAGAGAGGGAGGGGGTCCTGTGTAGCCCTGGCTCTCCGGGAACTCAAAGAGGCATGCATTACCACTTCCTGGCTTAATTTTTAAAATCGAACATTCTAACACAATACCATTAAAAGAAATACAATTTGGTACCAGCTAAAGAATGATGGTAGGGAAATATTTAACGTCATGTTTTCCATAGCTAAATCATTACATTTCTACAGTGTAGACAGATTTATATGCATATTAAAAACACCACAGTTCATACCATCTGATGTGATCCAAGGTGTTTCAGGCAGCATTCACCTGTGTTGTGCAGTGTGATGGCATATGCAGTGTGCAAAGCGCATACACTGTGTCTAGAAACAAGTTTGTAGTAAAAAAAAAAAAAATACCTGCCAGCAACATGGGTAAGCACTGCAGGTAAGAACTCAGATTCACTGTAGATTTGATTTTGAAATGGTATTTCCTTGTTGTACATTCAGAAATCTTTTACTGTTCCCAAATATTTTGAGATCCCTACACTATATTACATATAGGGTCAGCCATATCCTGTAGTTTAAGAAGCTTGGATTTAACCACTTTAAGTCTTTTGTGAAGTAAAAAAAAAAAAAAAAAAAAAAAAAAAAAAAAAAAAAAAAAAAAAAAAAAAAAAAAAAAAAAAAAAAAAAAAAAAAAAAAAAAAAAAAAAAAAAAAAAAAAAAAAAAAAAATCAAACCAACAAGCAACAGAAAGAAAGAGAAGGAGGTAGAAAGGAAAGGATGAAGGGGGGGGAGGGGAAGACAAACACACACACAGCAGATTCCTAGTTCTAGCCCAGGGGCTGGCAAACCATAATCTATGAGTCAAACACAACTTGGGCCTTTCTGTTGTTTGGTTGGGCTTCAGATTTCTTTTTTATACTCTTAATTGTTGTTCTTTAAATTTCACAAGTTTAGAACATTGTTTTTTAAACCTTTTCAAATATATATACACACATATATAATTGTATTGTTATATATGTACAAAATACTTTCTATTTGTCCATTGAGTAACTATTTTTTTTTATCTTGCCTTGTTTTGTTCTGTTTTGAGACAGGGTTTCTTTCTTACTCTTGGCTGTCCTAGAACTCACTTTGTAGACTAGGCTGGCTTCAAACTCAACAGAATCCACCTGCCTCTGTCTCCCGAGAGCTGGGATTAAAGGCATAAGCCTCCACCGCCAGCTTCCCTTCACTAACTCTTTAAGAAAATCTTCTGTTGTATAAATGGAACCCAGCAGAGCTGTGTACATTAGCTTAGGACACCAGCAACAAAGCAGCCAGAGGTGGTCGGCAGGCACTCTGCCTCTGAATTATAGCCTTGCTGTGGAATAATCCTTCTATACACTATGTGAATATATGTTGCTATGATTGGTTTAATAAAAAAAGCTGCCTAGCCAATTGCAGAACAGAATAAAGTTATGTGGGAAAACCAAACTAAGAAGGAGGGGATGAGGAAGAGCAAAGTCAGAGAAGTCAAACAAGTCGAACACAAAATGGGATAGAGGTAAAGCCACAAGCCTCAGGGAAGCACATGGGTTAATAGAAATGGGTTAGTAACATGTATGAGCTATTGGCCAAACATTTGTAGTTAATATTAAGGCTCAGTGTGGTTATTATGAAGCAACTGCTGGGACACAAAGAAACCGCCTACATAGCCACAGATCCATCTCTCACTTTCTAGTCTACATAAACACCAGAGAGGACTTGGCTGCTTATCACTCTTATTCATTCCAGGTCCAATTAGTCTGATCTTTTCAATATACTGAACCAGTATGATGCTGTGTACAATGTTAACAGATCACCGGGTGGTAGTGGCACATGCCTGTAATCTCAGCTCTCAGGAGGCAGAGGCAGGTGGATCACCAACAGTTCAAAGACTGGTGCACAAAGTGAGTGCCAGGACAGCCATGGCTGTAATACAGAAACTTAAAAAAAAATCAAGGTTACTGAAGACCATATAATAACTATAGGCAAGAAAGTTAAAACAGCTTTGAGGCTGGGGCATAGCTCAATGGTAGGTTACTTGTCTAGCCTGTACATTTAAATCCCAGTACTGCATTTAAACAAACAAAATAGACTTGGGGCAAGATAGCAGTTAATAGTGGAGAGTCGGATGTGAGGTTCTTTTTGTGTAGTTTGGTTTAATTTGGTTTTAGTTTTTGGTTTCAGAGTCAGTGTCTCTACAGGTAGCTCAAGTTAGCTTTAAATGTCCAACGATGCTTATGCTTCAGCCTCCTGAGTCCTGGGGTTATAGGTTCCTGTTACCATACACAACTGACAAATTGCCTTTGACTCTTACTTTCCACATAGTTGTACAATTGCTAGAAGCTGTGTTTGGACTTTAAAACCTTCACTGAAGCAGAGTGTCAAGAACAGCTTTAGATGTGCTCTTGGTTGAGTGTAAGTCACAGACGAACCATTCCATGTCAATAAACTCCCACTCCTGTAGTTTTGTGTTTCAAATCTGCTGCTTTAACACCCTCCACCTATATTCCTTCCATGTCTTTGGAGACAGATTATCCAGGTTCTACAAGTCTTTCATTTTGCAATTTATTTTCCTTGTTCTCTGACCTAAAACATGTTCTTTGGTATATATGTGTTCCTATACACAAATAAATAAAGGTAGCTTAAAAAAAGAAAACTGAAGGAAGAGAAAGAAAAAAAGAGAAAGAGTAAGAAAATGATTTGTAGCAAAGAGACAAAGTTGTGATTATTTGCAAATTTTATATAATCATCTACCTGGAAATCATCAGTAGACATCAATAGAAAAAGTAAGATAATACAAGATAAATTTTTAAGTTCATGCTTTGTATCCCAGTGCTTGGAAGGCAGGGACAAGCAAATGTCTATAAATTTAAAGCCCAACTGGTCTATGTAGAGAGTTCTTCACAGTGAGAACCTGTCTCAAAAACAAATTAAAACAAAAAACAATGTTAAGACATTCAGAAAGCCACAAGTCTTTAATCCCAGCACTCAGAAAGCAGAGGCATGTGGTGGATCTCTGTGAGTTCAAGGCCATCCCAGTCTACATAGTGAGTCTTGGCCAGATGGGACTATGTAGTGAGACTCTGTAGGGGGGGTATAAAAACAAAATAAGCCTTATACTGGAAAAAAAGAGATTGATGCTAAAATATACAAACTACTCCTAAAATTCAACAATAAGAAAAACAACTAAAAATGGGTCAAGTAGCATGGTAATACATTCCTGTAATTCTAGCACTTCGGAGACAGACACAAGAGAAACGATTTAAGACCAGCCTCTAATAGATAGTAAATCTGAAGCCAGATGCTACCTTGGTGTCTTAGTCAATGTTCTATTGCTGTGAAGAAATACCATGACCAAGGAAATTTTGTTTGTTTGTTTGATTATTTTTCTGTTTTTTTAAAAGACTTATTTATTTATTATGTATATAGTATACAGAAGAGGGTACCAGATGTCATTATAGATGGTTGTGAGCCACCATGTGGTTGTCGAGAACTGAACTCAGGACCTTTGGAAGATCAGCCAGTGTTTTTAACCTCTAAGCCATCTCTCCAGCCCTGTTTTTCAAGTCAGAGTTCTTCTGTGTGGCCCTGGCTGTCCTGGAACTCACTCTGTAAACCAGGCTGGCCTCAAACGATTTCAGAGTTCTGCCAGCCTCAGTCTCCCAAGTGCTGCTGGCTTACAGTTTCAGAGGTTTAGTCCATTATTAGCATGGCAGGCAGCATGGCAGCATGCAGGCAGGCATGGTGCTGGAGAAGTAGTTGAGAGTGCTACATTTAGATCTGCAGGCAGCAGGAAGAGAGATACTGGACCTGGCTTGAGCTATTGGAATCTCAAAGCTCCAATGACACACTGTCTCCTACAAGACCACGCCTCCTAATCCTTTCAGTTCTTCCAAATAGTTCTATTCCCTGGTGATTAAGCATTCAAATATATGAGCCTCTGGGGACCATTTTTATTCAAAGCACCAACCTGGGTTACATAAGACCCTGTCGTGTCCCCCCCCCCCCCCCGCAAAAAAAAAATACTGATAGTTTGAATGTTAACTTCCCTACAAATTAATGTCATTACTTAAATTTTATTGCATTTTATTTATTTAGTGTGTGTGTGTATGTGTGTAAGTATATATATTCACAAGTCAGAGGATGGTTTGCAATAGTAAAGTTTTTCTTTCCACTATGTGGAGCCTGGAGACTGAACTCAGGTTGTCAGTTTGTCAACAAGCACCTTTACTAAGCTATTTCACTGGCCCTTATTATTAGTGCTTTTTATCATCATAATCGCTGTTTTTTGAAGTAGATTATTACCTGTCATTTTTGGAACAGTGACCCCAGTGATAATATGAGGGTTGACTTAGAAGGAATTGATAGGCTTGTAGATAAACTAGATGAAAGGGTTTTGTAGCACAGGGGAGAGATAAGCATGAAAGTGTTGGCAGAGGCAATATTTCAGGAGGTAAAGTTCATGGATATATGTGTGTGTGTGTGTGTGTGTGTGTGTGTGTGTGTGTATTCTTGTGTATGTGGGCCTGTGCATGCACTTATGTGTGTCTGCATGTAGAGGCCTGAATCTAGACCACTGGGTTTCCAGCTGCTCTAGTTAACCTGCTTTCTCAGAGTTCAGGAGGCTGTCACACACACCTTGCTTTTATGTGGGTTCTGGGGATCCAAACTCTGGTCCTCATGCTTGCTTAGTAGGTGCGTTACCTACTGAGTCATTTTCCTGGCCTCTTTCATACCTCTTCTGGTAGCCCTTCAAGTCCTTCTGGTTCTGGTTGTAGTGACTAATCTACGAAGTCTGTCCTGCAGGTGCAGCTTAACAGCACCTCGTTTCACACCTGTATATGTATCTACCATCCTGCTCCAAGGTGTCTGTGTTATGTACCCCTGGATTCTTGTAGCCCTGTTGGAGATCTTAGTATGTAGTAGTCAGGAGGTTTCTGGGCAGATTTAAGCCCAGCGAGGCAACTCTTTATCAATGTAACAAGAAAAGACAGATAAATATCTCTTCATCTCTTCCCTTAAATAGAAAGTCTTGAGTACATTTCCAATAATTTCTAAGGAGGTCTCACAAGATCTAGTACCCAGTTATCCAAATAACAGCTAAACTCTGAGTTCACTTTTAATTATCTCCTTTATCTTCCTTGATTACCACCCCTCATTATTCTTCCCTTTTGTACTCCATTTCTCTCTTGAGACAGGGTGTCCCACTCTGTAGACTAGGTTGGCCTGGAACTTATAAGACATCCGGTTGCCTCTGCCTTGAGAGTGCTTGGGTGAAAAGTGTGTGCTATCGTGCCTGGCCACCAGTTTTGTTTTCTGAGTCTTTATTTCAGTTTCTGTTGAAGGAATTTCAGATAAAAAGTGTTATTACATAAAATGGTGTTGGAAACACATTGAGAAACTAGTTCTGGGAATACCATTTATATGGTAAGGAGGACTTCACACCCGTTTATAACTGGCCCAATAAATATTTCAGACCCGGGGGAGGTACTCATTGGTACTCACATGCAACTCTAGTTCCAGGGATCCAATTCCTTCTTCTAGCCTCTGAAAGTTCTTGTGCACATGTGGTACACATAAAACCATGTAGGCGGGGGCTGGAGAGATGGTTCAGTGGTTAAGAGCACTGACTGCTCTTCAATTCCCAGCACCTGTCTGTAGTTCCAGTTCCAGGCAAATAAATAAATAAATAATTTTTAAAAATCATGTAGGCAAACACTTCCTAAGAAACACATTCCTAAGAATGGCATCACTATGTCCATGCAAAATATAGTTTTAAAGAAAATGGTAATAACTGATGCTCGTCATCCCAACACTTGCAAGGGAGAGGCAGAAAGGTAGATGGTGAATTCAAGGTCATCCTGGGCTATACAGTGCACACTATCTTAAAATAAACAAAACAAAACAAAATCACTTTGTGTTTGTAGCTATTTTTCTTTTCTCAATGTGAATTTTGTTAAATCTAACGTTTTTCTTGAGTACCCTGCTAAATATGGTTTTCCTAATGTTCTGTTTGCATAATGTTTAACTTTTTTTTGTGGGAGAGGAAGATGCTAGTGATGTAACATGGTTGGTAGAGTGCTTATGTAGTGTGCACAAGCCCCTGGTTCCGGGCTTGGCACCCTTATTGTCTCATTAAGGAAAGAAACGAAAGCACTTTCCCTTGAAGTCATTTCACCAAGAGTGAGTTCAGATTGGAATTATCTGCTTCACGCTCTGTGTGTCTTCTGTCCTCTGTCTGTTGTTTTAAATCTGAATCTGTGCTTGCCTGAAGGCTGTCTTGTGAAACGTTTGTCCCTGTCTGTCTGTCCCACTGTGCGTCTGTTTCTGTCTATGAGCAGTGTGACTATATTTTTAGAAAAATATAGAAGGCATTGAATGGGAAAGGAATGGGATACTTTACAGAAAAATTTAACAGAATTTTACAAGGGATTAAGTCATTGACTCCAACTAATTTCACCTGACCAGGTAATGAATATCATTGTTTTTTAAACCAATACATATAAATAGTTGCTTTCAATTCTATGTTATATTTTACAAAGCTTCTTTCAGCTTCTGTATTTGCTGCTTTCAGTAAATGGTGCACATGTATTAACTAGGTCAGGGGCATGGTAGCATACATAACTGAAGACTGAGGCTACTCATTAGGTTAGGTTGTAAAAGTTGATTACATGAGAATTCCAAGACAAGTAAGGTTAGTTGTACTCTTAAAGGCAGGTTAAACAGTTTTGCATGTGAGGTAGATGTATTAGTTAGGGTTCTTTAGAGGAACAGAACTTATAGAATGCTCTGTGTGTGTGTATGTATGTGTGTCTGTCTGTCTGTCTGTCTCCCTCTCTCAGACAAAGGAGAAGGTTTTTATTAGGGTGACTTGAGTCCTGACTATTCCAACAATGGCTGTCTATAAATAGAATATCCAACAATCCAATAGTTGTTTAGTCCATGATGCTGATGTCTCAGCTGGTCTTCAGTATGTACCAGAATCTCAAAGTAGGTTCTAATGCCAGTGAAGAAATAAATATATCAGCAAGAGCAAGCAGGCATGTCCTTTATGTATATTGTGGCAGAGGATATGGTCCTGATTAAAAGTGAGTCTTTCTACTTCAAAAGGTCTGGATTAAAGGTGAATCTTCTGGTAAGAAAATATAAAATTGCCTGGCAGTAGTGGCACATGGTTTCAATTCAAGCATTTTGGAGTCACAGGCAGGCAGATCTCTGTAAGTTCAAGACCAGCCAGGCCTACAAAGGGACAGCCAGGACTGTTACATAAAGAAAACCAAAATAAATAAAACCCAACAGTGGCTCTTCTAACCTCAGAGATCTAGATTAGATGTGAGTCTCTCCACTTCAAATTATCAAAGCAAAAATCCCTCACAGGTGTGTCCAGTCACTCTGGTTTTAGTTAATTCCAAATGTGATCAAGCTGACAACCAAGAACAGCCGTCACAGTAGGCTAGCAGTCTTAAGTTTTATGTAACTTCAAAGTGTATTATTAACTCTGGCTGTAGTTTCAGTATCTTAGGATGAAAGAAATATTCTCAGAATATTATATTGCTATACTGGACTATGTAGTGAATTTGAGTTCAGCCTGGAGTATATGAAACTCTGCCTCAAAAAACAAAACAAAACAAAACAAAACAAAAAAAACCAGGGCTGGAAATCATGGGCCATACCTTTAACCCCAGCACTGCAGAGTCAGAGGTAGGTGGATTTCTGAGTTAGAGACCAGTCTAGTTTATCTATGGAATGAATTATGAATGAATGAATCTATGGACAGCCAGGGGCTAAACAGGGAAATCCTGTCTCCCAAAAATAAACAAACAAAAAATTAAAAAGGTAGAAATAGGGGCTGGAGAGATGGCTTAGCGGTTAAGAGCATCGCCTGCTCTTCCAGAGGACCCAGGTTCGATTCCCAGCACCCACATGGCAGCTAACAACTGTCTGTAGTTCCAGTTCCAGGCAAACATCAAGGCAAATAAATAAATAAATAAATAAAGTTTTAAAAAAATAAAATAAAATAAGAATAAAAAGGTAGAAATAAAACAAACAAAAAAACCACAGCTAGACATGTGGCTGAGCAGCTCAGAGCACTGTTGCTCTTCCTGAGGACCAGGGTTCAATTCTCAGCTCCTACAGGTTATCACAACCATCTCTAACTCCAGTCCTAGGGGCTCTGAAGCGTCTCTAGCCCCATCAAGCACTGCATCACATGGTGTGCAGACATACCTGTAGGCAGAACACCTATCTACATAAAAATAAGATAGAACCCACGCAACCACCTCCAATAAAACAAGCAAAAGGGAAAAAAGAACACTGATTTTAAATTTTCTTTTCTTTTTCTGTTCTCTTCCTCCTCCTCCTCCTCCTCCTCCTCCTGCTCCTCCTCCTCCTCTTTCTTTTTTGATAGTGGCTCTCTTCTATATAGCCCTCCATATAAAGGCCAGGCTGGCCTCAAACTCTCAGACATTCTCCTGCCTCTGCCTCATGAGTGCTAGGACTAAAGATGTGCACCACCCTTGTATTGCAGGAATTCTATTTAGTATATAATAAAAACCTGGAGCAAGATATTGGGGAAAAGGTGGAATATCAGAGAGAGAAAACAAACCACAGCCAATTCTCATCCACCAACTCCTCAGGCCTGTCTCCATGAACTCCCCAGATATCAACTTCTCTCTTCTCGGACTGCCAAGCAAGTCTTAGGAAAGCCCAAAAACCTCTCTTTTCTTCCTGTGCCTGGCCACCTTAACTTCCTGTGCCTGGCCACCTTAACTTCCTGTGCCTGACCACCTTAACTTCCTCTTTCCACATTCCTAAAGCTGGGATTAAAGGGGTGGTCACCACTACCTCACCTTCACAGCTAGGCTCTGAGGTTGATCTCCTGATATTCCAGACTAATTTTATTAAATATATATCATCTCACCCTTGATTTCATATTTTATATTTTTTTGAGACAAGGTTTTTATGTGTATATAGCCCTGGCTGTTCTGTTAAGAACTCCCTATGTAGACCAGGCTGGTCTCCTCACAGAAATCCACCTGCCTTTGCCTCCTGAGTGCTAGAATTAAAGGCGCGTGTCACTGCTGCCAGGTGATTTTATATTGTCTTATTAGAGATTTCTGAGTGTCTAGAGTAAAGCTACCTCAAATATATTCTTAATTCTTCTCTCTTGAGTCTTTCTGTTGCATTGGATTTCTACATCAGAGTGTTATGCAAAGTAAGTCCCATCTGTCACACTTAGGCATAGAAAGAAAAAATTTCTATTTTAAGTAAAATAATATGTCTGATTTTGTCAGCTCCCTTTTTGACTATCGGGGTTAAAAGAAAATGTAAGTTGAAAAAAGAAAAGAATATTTATCTTCCCATAGTAGCTTTAAAGTGTCTTGCTTGCAAACAAAGGAGGCTAGTAGTTGAATAATTTCTAAGATTTCAGGTGTAACGGGACAGGGGCCATAAGATACCTCTGGATAAAGGAACGTTTTACCCAGCTTGACATCCTGACTGTAATCTTTAGTTCGCACATGTGGAAGAGAAGTCACACCCACTAGTTGTTCTCTGATCTCTGCACACAAACTGTGGCACACACAGGTGTGAACGAACACATAAATTAAATAAATAACTGTAATAAAATTATTGAGCTGGGCTAGGAATGTAGTTCTGTGGGAGAGGGTTTGTCCAGCTTGCTCAAGGTTGGATTCGGTCCTGAGCAATACAATACTAATTTTTAAACAAAAATAGGAAATCTGAGCAGTGGTGGTAATGCATACCTTTAATCCCAGAGCACAGGAGGCAGAGGCAGGCTGATCTTTGTAAGTTGGAGGCCAGCCTGGTCTACAGGAAAGCTAAGCTTACACACAGAGAAATCTTGCCCCCCCCCAAAAAAAACCTTTTAATCCCAATTCTCAGGGTGTAGGGTATTTGTACACTGTATGAAGATGTATTGCTGTGATTGGTGTAATAAAAAGCTTAAAGCCAATATCTAGGCAGAAAGCATGGGCAGGAAAAGGTGTTAGAGAAAAGATGCCTGGAGACCTGGAGCGGAAATAGGAGGTGCAAGGTAGAAGACAGGTGACACCACAAAATAGGACGTAGATTAATATAAATGGGTTAATTTAAGTCACAAGATAGAGTTAGGAACAAGCCTCAGCTATAGGCTGAGCTTCATAATCAATAAGAAGTCTTCTTGTCATTATTTGGAAGCTGGTTGGCAAGACAGGAATATTTGTTGCACAGGAAGCAGAGGCAAATAGAGCCACACAGTAAAGCCCTATCTAAAGAAAAATGAATGAATGAATGAATGAATAAATAAATAAACAAATAAATAAAAGGCCTAGAGAGATGACTCAGAGTGTGTACTGCTCTTAGGGAGACTCTGAATTCAGTTCCTAGCACCTAAGTCAGATAGCTAACAATTGCCCGAAATATCCAATCCAGGTGTTCCAACACCATGACACCCTATTCTAGATTCTGAAGGGACCACATTCATGTGTATGAATCTGCCCTTCCCCCACTGTCATGCCCATATTTGCTTAAAAATCTTTCAAAAATTAATTAGGGCCTAGGGATGTAGCTTATTTGGTAGAGTGCCTATAAGAGATACAAAAATGTGATTCCCCAGAACCAAATAAATTATTATGGTTGTATTAGTTACTTTTCTGTTGCTGCGATGAAAGACCAGGAAGAGGGCAATTTTAGAGAGTTTGTCTCTGTCTTATGGTGAATCTCATTCCACAACACAGTGTTCAACTGGCCAGTAGTATTGGATGTTCCGATGGTGAAGTCTTTACTCCCAAGTGGTGATGAGCAACCTCAGCACCTGGAGGGGTTTGGGAGTGTGTGAATGTTTCAGGCAACCTGGGCCTCAGCCTGCTCTATTACCATCTATTATAGAAAGTTCTATTTCTTTCAGGCCTTGTCTTCAGTATGGAGGGGGATTGGACCTCACTCTTTATACTAAATAGCCACTTGGTGAATTGGTTCCCATGATTAAAGATCTTGAGATTTCAAAGGGGAAAAAAAGGAAGAGAGTTTGTTTTGGCTATTGATTTCAGAGGGATGAGTCCAAAGCAAGGCAGAAGCATGGTAGCTAGAGGAGGAAGCTTTATCACCCATACCTCCAAACTCCAGAGTGTCCCAGCAGCATTCCCAAATTAACACATAGAGGCTCATATTAATTAAAAATGCTCAGCCAATAGCTTAGACCAGTCAGCATCTATATTAAACCAATCACAGTGACAAATCTTCACAGTGTACAAAAGGATTATTCCACAGCATCCCTCGCTTTTTAAATCTAATTTAAAAGGAAAGTTTTAACTTTAACATAGTAAGATTATATAATACAAAACAGTTATCAAGTAAGAATTACAGTTATGGGCTGGAGAGATGGCTCAGAGGTTAAAAGTACTGACTGCTCTTCCAGAGGTCCTGAATTCAGTTCCCAGCAACCACCTGGTGGTTCACAACAGTCATCATGGTAAGATCTGGTGCCTTCTTCTGGCATGAAGGCATGGAGGTAGAATGTTGTGTACATGATAGAATGGATAAATTTTTTAAAAAAAAAGAAAATAAAAGAATCACAGTTACAATATCTAGTTTGGATTTGGCAGAATTAGAGAAAATATTTTATTATTTATTTTATCTTTGTGACTCCAAAATTTTGTACCTAAGTTACCTTCTATCATAACTAAGGAGAACTATAACAATCTAGTCTTTAAGTCTATCAAAGACCCCAGAAGGGTAGATGTTACCTAATGACAGGGACATCTAGTTGTCTGGACAATCAGTTTAGGTTCTTCTGTACCATTGGGATATCTAACTTTAGCCCACAGGCCTGGTATGTCTGACAGGTGTTTTTGAGAAGCAGGGAAATTTGAAAGGCTGTCCTACTTTGTTTTGGAAAACTATGACACTCACTTCTTTTTTGTCCTGCTGGTCAAAATTGTCAGCAATTGAGGCTCAGGCAGTTTCTTTGTTCAAATGGCCAGCTTTTGCCATACAGAAAGTAAACTCCATATGGAGTTTCTTTGATGCCCATCATCTTTGAAGTAAGTTGGTGTTGCCAGGAGCAATGTGTCTGTCATGAAAGACTTAGGTCATTAAATGTTTTCCCTGTCATATCCTATAGGTCTTTGAAGTGTTAGAAGTTTTTAGTGTTATCTAAATATATCTGTTTTGACCTTGAAAACATGCCTAACATGAGTACAAGTTTGATGATTATAGATTACTATTAACCTGTATTTCTTAATTATACATTATATTTTTAATGAGCTGTATAATCACAATACCCAAAACAAGAATAGAAACATCAATATAGTAGAACAGAAATAACTTTAAATTTGTATCAATGAACTAAACTCCATACCAATGTAAAATATTTTGAGATTATCTCATCATTTTTATATTACATCCCCTTTTTTCTTTCAGAAAGAGATCTTTGAATTCATTTTTTTTGTTTAGTTTTTTTCCTGACTACTACTAATTGCAACTTGTAATTTCTTCCCATAAATGATAATAAACATTCATAACCCATTGCGGGGGAAATGTGGGCATTGTTCTCTAGCCTACTTCCTGTTATTTGAAGACACTGACATTTTGGGGGGGAACCTTGAGAAAATCAGGATAATTGTTAGGTTTTGGCTGGAGTATTATGTGAGGTTGGATTATCTCAGTCACAAAACAGAGACAACAAACTGCAAGTGGGTAGGCTTTTTATACTGAAAGCCCTGACCAGTGACATGCTTCCTTTAGCAAGGCCATGCTACAAACTTCCCCAAACAGCGATACAAACTGGGGACCAAATCTTCAAATGCCTGAGACTATGGGGGCATTTCTCATTCTGACACCATAATGGTATTCACCTGCAATCCCAGCAGTCTGAAAATACAGACAGAAAGATCAGAATTTAAAATCATCCATCCATACTGATAGGGGTGAGCCTGGGCTACATGAGCACATGTTTCAAAAATAAATAACAAAACAACCCCAAAACATGAAACTAATCCTGGAAATATTTCACTGAACTATAAATAGTCCAACTGATTTTCTGGACAATGGGTTACATTCATTAAAGAAAGATAAGGAATGTCATTAACCATGTAACACGCACAATATCCAACACGTAATTAATAATTAACAGACCTTCTCAACCCTCAGAAGATGGAGGCAGGAGGATCAGAAATTTGAGGCCAGATTGTGTTACATAATGAATCTGAACCAACTTGAGTAACCTAGAATGCGTCTGAAAACAAAAGCAAAACTACAAAAAACCAAACCCATCAACAGAAACAAACTACCAGATAGAGCAACAAAGCTGCAAAGTAAGCAAAATTAATAATCTCAGAATTGAGAAGACATCAGATGTACATACGGGCTTTACAGACATGAGAATCATAAGTGAAAAAAGTGTGTGGCTTTTTTGTTTTTGTTTGTTTGTTTTTAGGTTTCTTATTTCTTTCCCTTCCTTCCTCCCTCTTTCTGCCTTTTCTTTCTTTTTTATGTATATCTGTGCCTGAGTGTGTGTGTGTGTGTGTGTGTGTGTGTGTGTGTGTTTTGGAAGAGGGTCTCTGTAGTCCCAGAACTTGATAGATAGACCAGGCTGGTTCTCAAACTCACAGAGACCTGACTATTTCTGACTCCTGAGTGCTGGGATTAAAGCCGAAAATAAAAATATTTTTATTTCATCAGAAGCTAAATTTACAAGCAAGTATGGTGGTGCACTCTGTTAATTCCAGCACTTAGGAGGCAGAACAGGATTACAAATGTAATGACTGTATGCTACCTGGGGAAACCTTGTGTCAAAAAGCAAAATTCCCAAAACAGAGCACATCTAGGAATATAGCTAAGAGAATCTGTAAAAGTTCTAAATAAATTAGGATCGAAGAGATGGTTCAGTACTTAAGAGTACTTTTTACTGTTACAGAAGACACATGTTGGGTTCCCAGTGACCATCTGATAGCTAACAACTGTCTGTAACTCTAGTTTCAAGAAGTTCACTACATGAACACAGTGCTCAGACATACAAGTAGGCAAAACACACATATTCATAAAGTAAAAATGAATCAGTATTTTTTTTTAACATCTTGGACTCTTCAAGACATTCCAGGTTTCATCCTTTTTTTAATGATTTAGATATTTATTTTATTTTTTCCTTCTTTATTTTATGAATCAGTATTTTAAAGTTATAATTAAATAGAGAGCTGTATCATGTTTATGGATCATAACAACTTAATATTGTAAGAGGTTAATTTTACCCACGATGATTTATGGATTAAATTTAGTAATTGTGAAAATCCTAGCAGATTTTATTTACAGACTAACTTGTCTTATTTTCCATGGTTAGAAATAACCTTGAGCAATCTTAAGTATTTGAAAAATTAGTAACAAAGTTGGAGGACCTACACACACTGGCATTCAAGAAAACCACTTTAATGAAGATATCATAGTATTGAATAGAGAAAGATAAATAGATCAATAAAACTAGGTAGAGTCAGAAATAGATCTATTCATATTTGGTCGATTTTCAGTCCAAGGACCAAGATAATACAATAGTCACCTTTTTAAAGTTACTTTTCATACCCAAAATTATAGAAATGCTATACAAATAATGTCTGTACTGTATTCTTTTGCCCCCCCACCCTCACTGTATTTTTTTAAAAGATTTATTTATCTACCATGTATCCAGTGTTCTGCCTGCATGTATGCCTGCACACCACACCAAAAGAGGACACCAGATCTTATCATAGATGGTGTGAGCCACCATGTGGTTGCTGGGAATCGAACTCAGGACCTCTAGAAGGGCAGCCAGTGCTCTTAACCTCTGAGCTATTTCTCCAGCCCCCTCATTCTTTTTATTTTTAAAAATATTTTATTATTTTATGTGTATTAATGTTTTGCCTGCATGTATATCTATGTACCAACTGCATGCCTGGTGCCTGTGAGGTCAGAAGAGGTCTGTTGGATTTCTTGAGACTGGAATTATAGGTGGCTGTGAGGTACCTTGTGGGTGCTAGGATTCAAACCTGGATCCTCTGGAAGAGTGACTATGGTTGTAAGCCATCTCTCTAGTCCCTTAGTTTTTCCTTTTTTAGTTTATGTGTCTGGTTAGGTTTGTGCAAGTGAGTGAAGGTGCCCACAGAAGCCAGAACAGGGCATAAAATTCCTAGAAACTGGAGTTTGTTTGGGTTTTTGTTTTGTTTTGGTTTTGAGACACTCTTTTCTTTGTAAAACAGCCCCTCCTATCTTGGAACTCACTCTGTAGATCAGGCTAGCCTTAAACTCACAGAGATCTGCCTGCCTCTGCCTTCAGAGTTATTGTTAATTTTTAATTTTTTTCTCTATTTGTATGTATGTGCCACATATGTGTAGGTAGCAGAGGCTAGAAGAGGTCATTGGATGCCCTGTAACTTCAGACACAGGTGGTCGTGAGTAGCCAAGTATGGGTACCGGGAACTGAATTTTTGCCCTCTAAAACAGCAAGAAGTCATAACCACTGAGTCATCTCTGCAGCCCCCTGTTTTTTTTTTTTTTTTTTTTTTTTTTTTTTTTTTAAAAATTTTTTTTTTTTTTTTTTTTTTTTTTTTTTTTTTTTTTAAAAACTTTATTTATTTATTTGCCTTGGTGTTTTGCCTGGAACTGGAACTACAGACAGTTGTTAGCTGCCATGTGGGTGCTGGGAATCGAACCCGGGTCCTCTGGAAGAGCAGACGGTGCTCTTAACCGCTGAGCCATCTCTCCAGCCCCGCAGCCCCCTGTTTTTAAGACAGGTGTTAACTCTGTAGCTTTGGCCTGCCTGAAGCTGAGAATATAGATTCTAATTGAAATTGATTTGATTTCTAACTGAAAAATGATTTGAGAAGTATTTCAGTAGTTCTCAACCTTCCTAATGCTGCAACCCTTTAATACAGTTTCTTATGTTGTGGTGACCCCAAACCATAAAATTAGTGTTATTGCTACTTCATAACTGTAATTTTGCTACTGCTATGAATTGTAAAGTAAATCTGATATGCAGGATATCTGATGTGTGACCCCTGTGAAAGAGCTATTTGACCCCAAAGGGTTGTAACTCATAGGTTGAGAACTACTGAATTAGAAGTGTGTGTACCTGAAAACTTTCTGCACCTGGACAAGTCTCTTTGCGAACACAATTCAAATTTGACCTAATTAGAAGAAGCCCTCGTTTAACAGGTGATTCTCCCATCTCTGTGGGTGGGGGCAAAACCACATGTGTCTATTTTCTGTGGGCAGTTTAAATATCCTGTGGAAGTAGCCTTGAGCATCCCTGGATGCGGAGCCATATTTGGCAGGCTTTCTGAGGGGCAGGGTCTGGGGAGAGAGAGGTGGGGCTTTCATTAATCATTCCAGACTCTTTGGGTGTACGGATGCCAAGGTGCCAGGGGCTGCGGTGGAGCTTCCTCCAGAACAGTACCTACACCTGGGAAGACCTTGAGTATTCATAAACATTATGCATTTACTCTGTATTTAGAAATGATTTATATAATGACCTAGCCGAAATTTCAAAACTCGCTAATACGACATAGCTTCAGTGTATTGTAGTTAGAGATACTTAAATTACCACCTTTTATAGACATTCAGTGCCCCCTTCCTCACTCTTTTGTGTCCCCCACCCCCACCCCCCGAGAGAGGGTTTCCCTCTAGCTGTCCTGGAACTCACTATTGTAGTCCAGACTGCTTTTGCCTCTGCCTCCTGAGTGCTGGGACTAAAGGCATGCGTTGTCACCACATGTATCAGACTGTTTTCTTAGGATAAAGTCTCATAAATGAGATTGGTGAATCAGAGTGAAACAACTTTTATAGCACTTAGGAATACATCTTAAATTATTTTTCTACGAGTTCCATTTGGGAGGCGGAGGCAGTGGCATTGCATCAAGTTCAGGTCAGGTTGAGCTACGTAACAAGTCTGTCTCAAAAAAACAAAACAGAAATTTCTTTTAATTATGCAGTTGTAACAACGGTTTGCATCACACATTGCTTGATATCCTCTAGGGATATCGTATATATCTTTGTAACTGTTCTGCTTTCCTTTTTGTGGCATTTTGAACGTTTTCTCCTTCAATAGCTGGACTATTTCTGCCGGAGCCAACCACGTGAGCCCCTGCATTTGCGGACTACATCTCCCAAGGTGCTCCGCGGGTGCGCTGACAGGAAGTGGCCGGAGCATCTCCCGCCTCCACGCCGAGGCGAGAAGGTTCTATCCGGGGCCTTGGCGCTTCTCTTTCCTTTCGCGCCGGTTGCCGCTGCGGAGCGCGGCCGGTCCATGTGCGCAGTGAGTGGCGCTATTTCTGGTTCAGTAGCACCAGTGTCCCGGGTTTGACCGACCGCGCGGCGATGGATCCCAACACCATTATCGAGGCCCTACGGGGCACCATGGACCCAGCACTGCGCGAGGCCGCGGAGTGCCAGCTCAATGAAGTAAGGACGGCCGGCTAGCGGCTGCTGCGGGCTGGTAGACCGGCAGGCCGAGCCTTCCGGCCTGGCGGGGAGCACGGACCACGTCGCCGACGGGTCTATTTGGAGGGGTAGGGTGGAGATGTGCCCGCTGTGCCAGGCTCGGGTGCCTCTCTGGGGCCGCGGCGCCCGGGCTGCCTCGTTCGGCTCCCGAGTGGGCCTCTGGCTGCGGTCTGGGTGTGAGGAGCCGGCCGGGCTAGGCGGGCGTGACGGTCTGGACACATGGCCGGCTCGGGTGGCCCGCCGCCCTCTGGCTCACCCCAGTCGTTTCTTGCTCCCGGGAGGGGGTGAAACTTACTGGGAGGGTGTACAGACGTGTCCTATACCAGTCTCGCCGGCGCTGGAGATGCCGGGGCTCCTGGGAAGACTAGCTGGTCCACTGGGGGTGCTGCGCTGTCAGCCTTGTCTCGGCTCTGGGCGGATCACTGACCTGCCTGTCGGGTGCAACTTCTCGCCGGCGAGCTGCTAGGGACAGATTTCAGATGTAAGCCTGCGCCTCCTTGGAAGGGCTGGGGTAGTGCGGGTTACTCAGTGCGTTCCCCGCTCTCGTACTGTCATAGTGCCACAGTTGGGAGGTGGAATGATGTAGTGGAAAGGGTCAGATGAAGTGCGACCTTCTAGGTATAGTTCTTTCACTAATATCTGGAGTGACCTTGGACAAGTCCCTTAACCTCTCCTGATCCTGAGTTTTAGTCATTCATGAAATTAGCCACAGGGTCGCTGTGATGGTCAAGCGAGATAATGGAAGTCCGCCTATAGGATCTTTCACAATTTGCAGAGTTTGGTTTCTCTCCCACGTGTTTTGGGGGGAGTGCCTCTTGGAAAACAGTAGTGTTACGTGGATATTTTATGGAACTGATTTCATCATTGCTTCTGAACTTTGCAGTTTTGTGTATTAGTAAGAATTTAGGAGGTTCAGAAGAACTCTTGAGAGCAAATTTATCTTGTTATACTACTGAGTCTGAGTGAGGTCTGTGTGTGTGTGTTGTGAAAAGAAACCTATTTAAAGAAAATTTAAAGCATTGACTTACAGGAATTGTCAGGGAAACTACTAATTATGCACCTAAAGTTTACTTGCTCTGCTAGACTCTTATACCTGCCCTCAAGGAATTTACAGTTTAACGAGACCACCCATGGTTCAGATAAATTGAATCATTTCAAAATGAAAGGTAAGTTATATTTAATGAGACCATCATTCTAAAGGATCATAGTGTACTCAAAATTTAGACCCAAAGTCATCTTATCAGGAGCATTTACACATTAAGGTGTAAAATGGTAAGGTAAAACAAATTACTCTTTTAAAATGTTATTAAAACACACAAAGGAGTTAGGGGTCATTTGTTCTGTTTTAGAGGGACCTTCCTTGTTATTTTTGCTTATGGAATATTAGTGTGTGTGATAGCAGAAAGCCAAGTTTTGTGTGGTGGCTCACACCTATAATCCAGACCTTGGAAGGCTGAAGGATTTTGAAGCAGAAGGATTGTCCAGGAATTTGAGGCCTTCCTGAGCTACAGAGTGAGACCCTATCTCTATAAAATAAAATAACCTAGAAAACTTAAGTTTTATTTTAGGTGTTTATGTCATGAATACATGTGACTCATAAAATTGTTTCTTAAAAGATTTGATTTTTGTCTAAAGGTTGAGTGATAATGCTTTTTTCAAGTTTGGAATTCTGTGAAGCTATTGTATTTCTAGGTTTTTTGTTGTTGTTGTTTTTTTTTTTTTTCCCAGATAGGAACTCACTCTTTAGCCCAAGCTTGTCTCAAACTCCTGAGTAATCTTTTTGCCTCAGCTTTCTAAGTCCATGTACCAGCACATCCGGTTTTTCATGTCTACTTTTGTGCACTCACATAATAAAGACTTGGAGAAATTATTTCATAAAAGATAAATGAATAATCAAAATAGCAATCAGAGCCTTTTTTACTCAGCTATTGATCTGCTGTTCTGGAATGCTATGGAACAGTTAACACTAATCTTTTCTGCCAAAGAAAATGCATTATCTGGCCCATATTTCTGTGATTTTTAACTCTATTTCTTATGTGTCTTTCAGCTACATTTAGATTTTCCTAAGGTAACTTTTAGAATATTTACTCTGATTTAGGGAACATTTCAGATAAGTCTTTTTAAAAAAATATTTATTTATTATGTATATAGTATACAAAAGAGGGCACCAGATGTCATCATAGATGGTTGTGAGCCACCATGTGGTTGCTGGGAATTGAACTCAGGACCTCTGGAAGAACCGAGAGGTAGTGGTGAAAGCCTTTAATCTCGAAGTTGGGAGGCAGAAGCAGGAGGATCTCTGAGGCCAGCTTGGTCTACCAGAGCAAGTTCCAGGGCAGCCAGAGGAACACAGGGGAACCCTGTCGCAGGAAAAAAGAAAACAGGAAGTGATAAGTCTGTATATATTCAGCACATATGTGTGTCCTGTCCCCTTTCTACCACAAATAGTTCCTATCTACATTAGGTTGAGTTCCAGGCTGTGGAACCTTCAGAGTGCTGGTTTCCTTGTGTGTATAGTGAAATAGTATCTGCCGTAGTGTTGTATGGTTTAAGGAAGTGGTATATGTAAAAATCTAGAGAAGTGGCATCATCAGCAAGTCCTCTAAGTTATTTGCACTGCATATGACACTTGCTGTACAAGTTTGAAGGCCTAGAGTTGTTTCCTGCCTCACTACTCAGTCCTACCCTTGGTTGAAATGCTTCTTTGGACACCGAGGTTACCATGATGAGGTAGCATTATTGACAAGAAAATTGACACAGTTCTAGGTATACAGTAACTGGCATATAATAGACAAAGGAAGTATTTGTTGAACTCAAGACAGAAGAACCTAAATTAAAGTGTTAAGAACATTCATTTGGGCTGAAGTGGTGGCTCAGTAATTAAGAATCCTTGTTCTTCCAGAGGATCCGAGTTTGGTTCCTCAGGAATCCAAGTCCTCTGACTTACTCAGGCACTGGGAGCACATAGTACATTATATATATACAGGCAGAACACTCACACATAAAATAAACTTAGAAAACAAGTTTCTGTAAAGAACACTTTTAAATAAGGTTTAGTTTACAGGGTAGTGGTGGCGGCCTAGCATGCCTTTAATCTCAGCACTAAAGACAGGTGGGGATGATCTCTTGAGTTTGAGGTCGACTAAATCTACCGAGGGAGTTCTAGGACAGCCAGGGTTACAAAAAGAAACCCTGTCCTGAAAAAAAGAGAAAAACCCAAACCAAAAGAGACTATTTTGTGTATGGGTGTTTTGACAGTATGTGTGTCTGTAACACATGTGTTCATGATATCCTTGGAGGCCAGAAGAGGGCATTATGAATTATGAATGGCTGTGAGCTACAGTGTAGGTGTTGGAGGTTAAACCCTGGAATCCTCTGGAAGAGCAGCCAGTGTTCTTAACCATTGAGCCATCTCTCCAGTCTAGAATACTTATTTCTTTTTGGACACTTTTTAAAAAAATATTTATTATGTATACAGAAGAGGGCACCAGATCTCATTACAGATAGTTGTGAGCCACCATGTGGATGCTGGGAATTGAACTCTGGTCCTCTGGAAGAACAGTCAGTGCTCTTAACCTCTGAGTCATCTCTTCAGCCCCGGTTTCTTTTTTAATTATAAAAAAACATTGTTTTTATGTTGTGTGTGTTATGTTTATATGTGTGTGAGTGAATCTGTGTGGATGTAGAAGACAATTTGTGGAAATTAACATGAGAATATTAGCTTATAGGAGGTAATATTTAACAAGTATTTAGGTAGGAGTCTTGTGCTTATTTTGTGGCAAATAACATTTTGGATTGTAGTAGTAGATTTTAGTCTGTAATCCAGGCTGCTTTTCTGAGGAAATGGATTTGGTATTGACAAATATCTTTTATTGTGTGTTTCATACTATGAGTCCTGGAATGATTGCCTCAAGTAGTTACTTTGACTACTATGATGTTTATACTTTTTTTTGAGAGACAGGCTGGCTTCAAACTTGCTAGGTAGTTAAGGATAGCCTTGAGCTGTTCTGCCTCAGCTACCCAGAAAATACTAGCCTAATTTATTTTTTTGCTTTGTTTTTCTTTTTAATTATTTCCCTCATTTTTTTAAGATAAAAGTATATAATTTTACTCTTCCTTTTTCTCACTCCAAATTCTCCCATATACTCCTTCTTGTTCTCTTTCAAACTAATTCATGGCCTCATTTTTTTAAATTGTTGTTACATACATATATGTATAGACATATATGTTCCTAAGTACATTAAATGCCATCTAATGACTTAGTTGAATACATTTAATTGTATACATGTTTTCAAAGCTGACCATTTTGGTGTTGGATAGTCAACTTGTGTGCAAAAAATTTTTCCACTCTGCGCATTCCTTAGTTGCCTATAGTTGGTGAGGTTTTATGAATCTAGCTTCTGACACTCCTGTGAGACACAACTGAGTAGTAGCAAAACTCAGTCTTTTGGCTTTTACACTCTTTCTACCATATCTTTCACAGTGACCCCCTAAGCCTTAGGTATGGGAATTGTTTTGTAGATGTATTCATTGAACCTGGGGTCTCTACAGGTCTGCTTTTTGATTGATTGTGGTTTTCTGTAATGGTCTCTCATATGCTATAAAGAAATTTATTTATTTGGGTTTTTCAAGACAGCTCTGGTTGTCCTGGAACTTGGTTTGTAGACCAGGCCAGCCATCAAAGGGAAGTTTCTTTGAGGGGTGAAGACACTTAGTTGTGGGTATAAAGACAAATGTTTAAAGTGTAGTTAGGAGCCTGAGGTGGTGGTACATGCCTTAAATCCCAGCACTCAGGCAGGAGCAGGTGGATCACTGAGTTCGAGGCCAGTCTGGTTTACAGAGTGAGTTCCAGGACAGCCAAGACTACTTCACAGAGAAACCCTGTCTTGAAAATAAATAAATAAAATAAAAAATAGAGTGTAGTTAGGGATTGTGCTGGTTTAGTAAATAAAGCATTGGTGGTAGATTCTCCACCAAGATCTATGACTAGCCCTGGATAGTTGGCTAGATTTACAGTACCAGGCATGATTTTAGATCTTAAGTCCAATTAGAGAGCTGTTGATTACTGCCAAGGTATGTGTACCATTATTGTACTCTTAGGGTTATCATGCTAAGCTGGTTAGTCTTAGTTCTTCGGCATCATCTGTTGGTCCTTTGGAAGCTTGTATGGTTTCTTTTGGTACCATGAAAGCTAGACTTCAAGGATGAGGCTTTCAGGTTAGTTCTAGCTCAGGGGCTTCTGGGTACCTGTGTCTTCAGCAACAAGGACTTACCCACCACCTCTGGGGGGCTAACCCAGGGCAACAGCAACACCTTTAAAGTAATGTTCTGGGAGCCTGGCCTGGTGTGGTGGTACACATCTTTAATCCCAATAATAGGGAGACAAAGGAAGGCAGATCTCTTGTTCAAGGTTAACCTGGCTTACAGAGTTCCTGGATAGCCATGGTTACAAAGAGAAACCCTGTTAGGGTTAGGACAGTGTGTTTGGGGTTTTGTTGGAAGTCTCTCTGTCCTGCTGGTCTGGTGTGGCAGCTGTTGGTTCCCAAATAAGCATACAGAGGCTTATTAATTACAGTTTGGTCTATGGCTTAGGCTTATTGGGTGCAAACTCTTATAACTTTAAGTTAACTCATATTTCTATTTATGTCTAGTCATGTGGCTTAGTCCCTTTTTGCTCAATGCAGCATTCTCATCCCACTTCTTCTGCATCTCAATGGCATCTCCTGCTCTTCTGCTTCCTAGAATTTTTCTGTTCTGGTTGCCCCCTCCACACTTCCTGTCTGGCTTTTTGACCAATCATCATTTTATTAAACCAATATGAATGACAAATGTTTACAGTGTACAGGAGCATAGTCTCATAACAATTGGGTCTTTGACTCTTGGAGGGAGCCCAGATAAGAGAATTTAGTTTAAACTATGTATGTATATTTATACATAGGTTATATGTATTGTAGGATTTTTTTTATGTAGTTAGTAATATGATTCCTTATGTTTTTTTTTTTTAAGACATTTTTACTGTTGGTTTTTACCTTCTTCTATATTTCCCTCCCTACTCCCTAATTAGAGTTTCCATTTTTCCCATTTCCCAGATCAGATCACTTATATACTATTTTCCCCTTCCCCAAATGATGGTCTTTTTCTTTTTTTTTTTTTTTTTTTTAACTTTACTGGTTTCTACAGTTATTCCAGAATATGTATGTACAGCTGAAGATTTGCAGGTAGAAGTCTCATTGAAAGAGAATATGCAATGTTTGTCTTTCTGATTCTGGGTTACTTCAATATGATTTTTTTTTTTTTTTTTAACTTCAATCCATTTACTGGGCTGTAGCCTGGAGAAGGATGCCTGATTTTTGTTTTATTGAATTACTTAAAGGAGGTTGGAATGTGTGAGGCCCTAGGTTCAATTCCAGTATTTCTTCTGCCCAAAAAAAGAATTTGTAAAGGACTTAAAAGTCAGTACTTAAGAGGTAGAGGTTGGCAGATCTGTTCAGTCCAGCCAGGGCTATACAGGAAAACTTGATCAGAGAGAGGGAGAGGAGGAATGTCTTGGATTTAGGGGTAAAATAATGGTCCATTATGTCTAGAAATTAATCAAGATCTTTGGTATATTTTGAGAGATCAGAGTTGACTGTGTTTTGAAAACAACATGCATGCTTGAAACAGGGTCTTGTTCATGAATCCTGGGCCACCTTGGAATTTGAAGTGATCCTCCTGTCTTAGAATCCCAAGTGCTAGAATGACAGATGTGGTCCTTTAAGCTTGTTATTTGGGTGGGATTTTTTGTTTGCTTGTTTGTTTTTAAACTTTATTTATTTATTTATTTGCCTTGGTGTTTGCCTGGAACTGGAACTACAGACAGTTGTTAGCTGCCCTGTGGGTTCTGGGAATCCGGGTCCTCTGGAAGAGCAGACCGTGCTCTTAACTGCGCTGAGCCATCTTTCCAGCCCCTGTTTGTTTGTTTTTAAGACAGTATTCTAGACTAGTTTTGAAGTGACAATGATAACATGTCTGAGAATGACCTTGAAATCTTGGTCCTCTCTGGCCTATACTCCTCCACACCTAGAGATTTTATAACATTTCTCTCGTTTTGTTTTTCCAAGTTTCTTTGTGTAGTCCTGGCTGTCCTGGAACTTGCACTGAAGACCAGGCTGGCTTCTTATTTAGAGATCTCCTGCCTCTGTCTCCTGGGTGCTGGATTAAAGGCTAGCACCACCACCACTCAACTCATTTCCTTTGTTTCTTTTCTTTTAAATATTTACTTATTTATTATGTATACAGTGTACAGAAGAGGGTACCAGATCTCATTATAGATGGTTGTGAGCCACCATGTGGATGCTGGCAATTGAACTCAGGGTCTCTGGAAGAACAGTCAGTGTTCTTAACCTCTGAGTCATCTCTCTCTAGCCCTTCTTTCTTTTTAATAATTTACTTTTATGTACATTGGTATTCTGCTTGAATGGATGTCTGTGTAAGGGAGTCAGATCCCCTGGTACAGACAGATAAATGTGAGCTGCCATGTGGATGCTAGGAATTCAAATCTGGGTCTTTTGGACCAGCAGCCATATCTCTAGCCCCTATAACATTTATTACCAAGAATCCAATCAGAATTTGGGAGAGAGAAAATCCCTGAGTACTTTGGCTATGAAACAAGAACTTAGTGACAACATTGTCAAGATCTAAGAGATCTTTAGACTTAAACCAATGCTATAAAAATTATAAAGAAAATTATAAAAATACCTTGGAGAGATGGCTCAGTGACTGGCTACTCTTCCAGGAAATCACATGCCCTCATCTGGCCACCGTGGGGCACAGGGCATACATGCAGGCAAAACAACCATATACATAAAACAATTTAAAAAGAAAATCATCTGTCAAATGTTTTATCCATCTACAGTGTGTGTGTGTGTGTGTGTGTGTTTGTGTGTGTTATTTCTGTCAGTGGCACCTCTCAGTGTTAACTCTAAAGTGAGTGTTTGGTCTCTTAAATAATTTCCAAAACAAACCTTTCTAGTTTGGAAGCATGTACATATTACTGTTAATTTGTGAAAGCAAGATAGGTATAGTGAAAAGGCTCTGCCTGGTCTTGGTCCTTCTATTGTGGTAACTTAATACTTCATTGTGGTTCATATTTTTGTATTGTTTTGTTTTAAGGCAGTGTTTCTCTGTAACAGTTCTGGCTGTCCTGGAACTCACTTTGTAAACCAGGCTGGTCTCACCTGGAACTCGAACACAGATCCACCTGCCTCTGCCTCCTGAGTGCCAGGTTTAAAGACATGGGTGAGCACACTTGGCTCCAGTTATTATTTTTTAATTGTGTGTATTTTATGTGTATGAGTGCACCATCTGTGTGCACTGTCCTTTGAGAAGAGGATGTATGATCTTCTGGAATTGTTTAGGAAATGGTTGTGATGCTAAACTCATGATTGTCATGCCTTCACCTTCTGAAGTGCTTTCTACAGAGCTGAGATTAAAGGTGTAAGCCACTGTACCCCGCAGAGTACAATTATTCCAGGGTGTCAGTTTATAAACAGTATACTTACATAAAATAGCAGAAAGTAGACAATAAGCCTTTGACATACCCCAGTAATCTTAGCTCTGAGAAGACTGAGTAAGGAGGATGGTGAGTTCAAGGCTTACCTGGGCTATGTATAGTAAGACCATCTCTAAATAAAAATGTTTATCTACAGAAATTTAAAGTCTTTGTTTTGTTTGCTTGTTTGTAGGCACACAAGTCTTTGAATTTTGTTTCAACACTGCTCCAGATTACTATGTCAGAGCAACTGGATTTACCTGTGAGACAGGCAGGCAAGTTTCTTGAATTATTTCTTGAGTGTACAAATAAAATATATTTATTGAATGGTATGTTAATGAAATAGCAGAAATATTATGGATTGGCACTTCAGTAATTTCCTTACTTGTGAATCCATTTACTTTTGGTGTGTATAGCAACAGCAAGTTTCTTGATATTTGGTAGGATTTAAAGGAACATTTGAGATTTATTTACTTTCATATTTTGTGTATGGGTGTTACACACAGGTCTACACATTCATTGTCCTTAGATCAGCAGAGGGTGTCATATCTGGAAGTGGAATTACAGACAGTTGAGAGATGCCTTTGTGGGTGCTGATAATTGAATCGGTACTCTAGAAGAACATCCAGTGCTTGTAACTTATTTTATGTGTGTGGGTATTTTTGCCTGTGTGTGTCTGTGGAGTCTAGTAAAGGGTGTCATATGTCCTTGAACAAGAGTTAAGTTGCTTGTGAGACACCATGTAGGTACTGGTAATTAAACGGGGTCCTCTGGAAGATTAACCAATGCTCTTAACCTCTGAGCCTTCCTATGTTCTTTTAAAGATTTTAGTTTTATTATCACAATTGCCTGTAACTCCAGCTCAGCTCAAACAAAGGTTAGCCTTTAATTCCCAAGTTTTTACTAGAATGAAAGTGTTTAACACTTAAGAAAATTGGTTCTTAACACATTGTAGGTTTGACTTTGGATATTGAAAGATTAAATTAAATTATTTTAGTATGTATAAATGGAAGCAGTTAAACTGTAGAATTAGAACTCTGCACTTCAGTGGTACAGCAAGTGTTAGCATGTTTAAGACCTGTATTCTATTTCTAGCACTACAATAGACTAAGCACCCTTAAGCTTAATATAAATTTAAAATGTAATCATTAATTTTAAGGTGACATTTCTGAGCTAATTGAAATTCTAGTTCATGGCATACGGTACTTTTATTTGCTAGGTTTTGAATGATGAGTTCATTTTGGTTTTATAGTAGTACATTGGGATAGACTGAATCCTGATAGACTTGCACTTATGTTTTGTCATAATAAAAAACTTCGGGGCTGGAGAGATGGCTCAGCGGTTAAGAGCACCCTCTGCTCTTCCAGAGGACCCGGGTTCCATTCCCAGCACCCACATGGCAGCTAACAACTGTCTGTAGTTCCAGTTCCAGGCAAAACAGCAAGGCAAATAAATAAATAAATAAAGTAAAAAAAAAAAAAAAAAAAAAAACTTTCACACTTCCAAGTCAGATAAGTAATTGATTTCTGTGTTTTCATAATGGAAAGAAATATTCCAACATAGGAGTGTCAGGTCCTAATTTTATTCTTGCTGTGTTTTAGGGGATAGAGCTAATTATGTAGTAGTGTTAATCTGACTATGTCAACCCCATGTCTTTTATTGTAGGTATAGTTCAGTTTTTTTTTTTTTAATACCTTAAGAATTTTTAATTAAATTTAATTACCTTTGTTTAAATCGGTGTATGACTTCAGGTAGAAATTACTAATCAAAAAGCTAGTCTCCTACAGAATTTAGGAAGGAATTTCATGTTACACATTTGTAGTCCACATTCTCCAGATGGCTGAGTAAAAAGCCTTGTTAGTGAGCTACATCACACTGCATCATCAGCTTGTTAACTGTAGATAGCAGTGTGCAAAGGTAGCAGTATGGTGGCTGGCAGCAGATTGTAATCTATGATTTTGGAGCACAGCATATTTTCTCATAGAATAATGTGAATTTAAAGTGTTGTGTGATAGAAATACTCAATTTAGACACTAATAACCTTTATTATATCCTATGGTTTTTCCGATGATTAAACATTTTATGACGTTCATGTAGTCAGTTCTGTAGCTGTTCTTTTGATGTTTCTGAGACAGGGTTTTTCTGCATAAACCCTAGCTGTCCTGGAACATGCTTTGCAGGCCAGGCTGGCTTCAAATTCACAGAGATCCACCTGCCTCTGCCTCCCAAGTGTTGAGATCAAAGGTCTGCACCACTATGCTTTGCCTTTGGAACTAACTATTTGTATAATTTGGTGCTTAGGGATTTTATTTAGAAAATGACTTTAGTATACTGTGTTTCTTTGCTAGGTTCCCTTCTGCTGTGTGTTTAATAATTTAGTGATTAATGCTTAAAACTGAATGTTAAATATGTATGCTGATTATTGCCTTGAAATAATTGGCTATTTGCTTGCAATATCTAATATTGATATTCTCAAGAGGTATTCTCATCATTTTTACAATGTATATTACTTTATGAATGGTCTGTATTTTAGGTGTTATTTATTTGAAAAATATGATAACACAGTATTGGCCTGATCGGGAAGCCACACCAGGGGACATCTCCCCATACACAATTCCAGAAGAAGACCGACATTGCATTCGAGAAAACATTGTAGAAGCCATTATCCACTCACCTGAGCTTATCAGGTATGTTATTAATATTTACTCATTGTGGGCTAGAGTGATGGCTTAGAGGTTAAGAGCACTAGCTGTTGAGTCAGAGGTGCTGAGTTCAAGTCTCAACAAACACATGGTGGTTCACAACCATTTATAATGAGATCTGGTGCTTTCTTCCAGTGTTAAGACAGATATGCAGGAAGAACACTATACATAATAAAAAGTTTACTCATCGTTATATATATGTGTGTGTGTTTTATGTATGTCTATTTTTAGTTTTCTTTTCAGAATCTTTTATTTCAGACAGGGTCTTACTTACCAGAGAGTCTCACCTACCTTTGCCTACTGAGTGCTAGAATTAAAGGCACTCAACCTGCCATTTTTATAGCACAAAATCACAGCATATGATGTCATTAAATTCACTTAGATTTCTTGTATTGTGATTGAATTTTATGTTTATAAATCCAAGACTTAAATATTTTATATAAAATTTGGCGAACAAAGTGTGGGTCAGACAAAGGAGTAAAGAAAAAATGGTAGAGCCTGACAGTGGTACATGGCTGCAATCAGCATTTCAGAGGCAGAGGTGGGACAGTGGTTAGTTTACACCAGCAGAAAATCCCTTTCTCAAAAAAGGCAAGTACTGGAGCTAGAGAGATGGTTCAGCGGTTAAGAGCACTGATTGTTCTTTCAGAGGACTGGGGTTCAATTCCCAGCACCCACATGACAGCTCACAACTGTCTGTAGTTGCAGTTACCAGTTCCAGGCAAACACCAAAGCAAAAAAAAAAAAAAGATTAAAAAATGGAAAGAAAAATTGCAGAATGCTGTCTTGAAGTCTATAGGTTGTTTTTTTGTTTTTTTAAGATCTCCTTTGCAGAGTAGGCATTGAAATAAGGCCTACTCATGGGAGTTAAGCACCCTTATCACTATCCAGTCTGACCTAGTACATACTATATCAGACTGCCTTGAGCTCAAAGAGATCCACTTGCCTCCCAAGTGCTTGGATTAACAGTGTTCCTGGCTAGCAAGCACTCTTATTTTACAGAATTTTGCAAATTGATGGTGGCTGTCTTAATTGTTTTTTTACCTACTTTTTGAGATAGTATTTTCACTGAACTCAGCTTATTGATTTGACAAGGCTGGCCAGCCGGTAAGATCCAGGGATCCTCCTGCTTCTTAACATAGTATTATGTAGGTATACAGTGCTGCCCTTAATTTATTTATGAGTTTTGGTGGATTAAACTCAGGTCCTTATACATTACACAGCAAGTACTCAACTGGCCACATCATCTTTGACTATGAACTTTTGGGTCTTTTGAAAAGGGTCTTATGGGCTGGAGAGATGGCTCAGCGGTTAAGAGCACTGACTGTTCTTCCAGAGGACCTGAGTTCGATTCCCAGCATCCACATGGCAGCTAACAACTGTCTGATTCCAAGATCTGACACCCTTACACAGTAATACATTCAGGCAAAACACAAATTCACATAAAATAAAAATAAATATTAATTTAAAAAAAAAAAAAAGAGAAAGGACCTTGTTAGTCAGTCTGGTTAACTCAGTAGTCCAAGTTAGCCTTGAACGCTAAGCTATTCCTGAGAAGTGAGTATGAACCACTGTGTTTGACTTGGCAAATGTTTTTGATCTTGATATTTTCTATATTGAAAACTAAAGACTTTTTGAAACTAGATCTTCTTTTTGAAACTGTACTTCAGACTGGCCTCAAATACATGATCCTACCCCCTCTGCTACCTTTTACTTGTTGGGATTATATGTGCAGTCAGGCTTGGTTGGCTATTGTCTTCTTTTAGTCATTTGTTTTGTTTCGTTGTGTAGCTTTGGCTGTCATGGATCTCAACCTGTAGCTCAAACTCAAAGAAATTCACCAACCTCTGTCTCCTGAGTGCATTAGCACTTTAATACTAGTTAAAAGCTTTCACTACGACTGATCAACTGGGTTTCTTTTAACTTGGTAGGAAGAGGCAACTATTGCTGAGTGAGTTGTATTGCATTATCTGCATTTTATGTGTATCTAAAATACCTAACTATTTGAAATTAGATTTTGTTGAAACTACCTACCCACTTCCCTTTTTGAGTTATTAAAGTGTTTCGTAGATGAAGTTTTTTCTTTACTGTTGAGTTTTGACTTTCAGGGTACAGCTTACTACATGCATTCATCATATTATCAAACACGACTATCCAAGTCGCTGGACTGCCATTGTGGACAAGATTGGATTTTATCTTCAGTCTGATAACAGTGCTTGTTGGCTGGGAATTCTGCTTTGCCTTTATCAGCTTGTGAAAAATTATGAGTAAGTATTCCTCCTAATTACAGTTATGTTTTTGAGAAATGGAAATAATTGTGAAATTTTAACCAACCAATTTGAACATAAAAAATTGCTTTGAGGGGCTGGAGAGATAGCTCAGCGATTAAGAGCACTGACTGTTCTTCCGGAGGACCTGAGTTCGATTCCCAACATCCACATAGCAGCTAACAACTGTCTATATTTCCAAGATCTGACACCCTTACACAGTTACACATGCAGGCAAAACACCAATTCACATAAAATAAAATTTAAAAAAATTGCTTTTGCTATAAGAAAATTAGTAAACTATATGTTAATTTAGTATTTTCCTATTGAAATAGGAATCTTATTCTGAGCTTTTCTTTATTATACATATTTTGCATGTGTGCATATGTGTGTTCAAATAGTCTGGTGAAGGCCAGAAGACAAGCTAGGGGCAACGCTCCTTCTGCCATGACAGGATCAATGCAAGGTACCCACTCTTCTGAGCTCTCCCACAGGCTCAGGGTACTTATGTAATCCATAAATTTTTTAATGTCAATGGCATTGAAAAACTCCTGATGTTAGAGTAATAGTTTGGGTCTGGTAAATTGGGACAGAGCTGGCCATGCATTTCCTTTATAGTAGAGGATGACTTTGAATTTTTGGCTCGGTTGGGTCTGGAGATTTGTGACTTGGCACACGTGTGGCGCCGGTGGTTTGGAACTTGGTCTGTGTGTCTGCGGCTTTTGTCTCTTAAAAGAAATAAATTATATGTTTATGTATTTTAACATTGTTTGGCCTATGTTTTAAGTATATTATTAGTTAGCTTTTTTTTTTAGATTAACTTATTTTTATTAATTTTTTTGTCACGTGGCTGGCCAGTATCTTTTATATGTTTGTTTTTTGGGGGAGTTTGATGTAGAGTGACTAACTCTATTTTCTTTTTATCTGGCTGTCTCTGATTCTCCACCCACATCTACGGTGCCCTGTATGGGTCTAAACAGTTATTTATTTACATCGTACAGAGATCACTCCCCCCTGCCTCTAACTTCTCAAGTTCTGGATGTTGCCATTAGTTTGTATGCTATTGAGCATCCAACGTTGGGTTTTTGCCACATGTACTCTTGGCTAAATTGTTTGGTTGGCAAGGTAGGACTTTTGGATATTGAGGAATCACTGGCTTTTTGTTTAAAAACAAAAAATTAAGCCAGATGTGGTGGTATGCACCTTTAATCTCAAGGTTGGTGGGCAAGCAGATTTCTGAATTCAAGGACCTTGAAGACTGAACAGAAAAAACCTTGTCTCAAAAAACAACCCCCTCCCCCAAATTTTTTTTATGACAAAAGAATTAAATTCCTAGGAATATGGTTCATTAGTTTGGTACATCACTGGAGACTTATATTAGGCCTTTTGTTTTTATTTAGTTCAATTAACTTACCATAAAAATCTACCTGCCCCTGCCTAGTGTAGGCTTTTTATTATTGTCACACTTTCAGAAGATTTTGGTTCTCATGGTGTAATAGTGTATTTTATATCATAAATTCCTTTAATTGCCACTAGCCTAGCTTAGCTACTGCTAACCAGTCCCAGTGTAGTATCTTTCTGTAGGGGTGTAGTATTGGTTAATGTAGCTGAGTGTATATACTCAGTATAGATAGGAGGCCCACAGGTGCCTGGTGTATGCTGCCAGTGGAAGGCCAGAGCAGGAAGTCTGCTATTTGCTCTGTCACTGACTGCTGCCTTATTCCGAAGAAATACTCAACTTTAGGTTCTCCTTTGTGTCCCATAGCACTTTGGTTACATTTGTGGCCAGGCTTAGCTCTTTGTTTGTTCTTTCTCTCTTTTTTTTTTTTTGGTGTGGATTCAAATTTAGATACTCTGTGCAGCACAGTCTCACCACACACTGAGCCATTTTGTTGTCAGCCCTCATCACAGGAATTTCGTAAATTATTACTATTTTATTGACTGGTATGATACTGGTAAGAAATATTTAAATGCATGTGTGGTGTGTATAAGTATGTTGGTGGGACATGTGTGGATGTCAGAGGGCAGCCTCCAGCAGTCTGTTCTTTCCTCCCACCATGGTTTCTGGACCTGTAACTCAGGTTGTTTGGCCTGCACAGCCATTTCTTTTTGGGTTTTTCAAGTCATGGTTTCTCAGTAGTCCTGGCTATCCTGGAACTCACTCTTTTGATCAGCCTGGCCTCATACTCAAGAGATCCACCTGCCTCTGCCTCTGCCTCCTGAATGCAAGATTAAAAGTATGCACCACCATGGCCTGATTTGTTGGCTTGTTTTTTGTTTTGTTTTGTTTTGTTTTTTTCTGTTTTTAAAAAAGTATGTGCACACCAGTATGCATGTTTAGATCATAGACAACTTGTAGAAGTTGGTTTTCTTTCCACCATGTAGGTTTCAGGAATTGAACTCAGGTCATTATAGCACCCTGTTATAATGAACTGCTGGACTATTTTATGACACTGCCACCTTAGTTTCTAAAGACAGGAGCTTGCTAAATTCATGTAGACTGGGCTATTTGGCAAACATGCAGTGATCTTATCTAACCTCCCCAATAATTGTATTATTTGCATGTTCTGCACCTAGAATTTTTTTTATTTAATTTTTGTGGCTTTGTATGTGCCTGGGTATATATCTGTGTGCACCATATGTGGAGGAGCCCACCTGCTGTTAGAAGAAGGCATCAGATCCCCTGAACCTAGAGTTACAGACAGTCAAGTCACAATGTGGGTTTTAGGAATTGAACCCTGATCCTCTGCAAAGGCAGTAAGTGCTTTTAACTGCTGAGTCATCTTTATAGCTTTGCACCTGGACTTTTATGTGATGAAGTCAGGTTATTATGTTTGCATAGAAAACATTTTATGGGCTGAGTCATCTCTTCAGTTTTCTTGGTATTTTTTTATTTCTGATAGCTTACTTTGGTAATCACTAAACTCTGTAAGATAAAGGAATTTAGGTTTTTGTTTTGTTTTTGCTGTTAAAACAGGCTCTCCTCTTGATGTAGCCCAGGTTAGCTGTTTGTACCATTATTGTGCCTGGCTGGGAAGTCCTCTTTGTTTTTTTGTTTGTTTGTTTATTTGTTTGTTAAATCAAATAGAAAACAGAGTTTCATTTTTTAGCCACTCTTGGCCTAGAACACCAGTATCTGCTTCCTCCTGCTTTCCACTACTGGGATTAAAAGTATGAACCAATACACTTAGCCCAGTAATCCCAACTTTTAAACAAATGTGTCCTGTCTCCTGCCCTTAAATAGGAATGCTTAAAAATCTGCCACTTGGGGGCTGGAGAGATGGCTCAGTGGTTAAGAGCACTGATTGTTCTTTCAGAGGACCCGGGTTCGATTCCCAGCACCCACATGGCAGCTAACAACTGTCTGTAGTTCCTGTTCCAGGCAAACACCAAGGCAAATAAATAAATAAATAAAGTTAAAAAAAAAAAATCTGCCACTCTTAAATAGGAGTCCTTGCCAGCTGTCTTTGCATAACTTAATTTTCGTTATGTATACTCTGGAAGTGAGCACCTTCCTTTACTTTATCTTTTGAACTCTCATCAATCCTGGGTGTGTTTTTTCTTTTCGTTCCTAAGTGTTCTCACTTTGGTTAGAATCTGTTGCTAGTATCTGTGAGAGTAGGCAGATTTTTGTAGGTATCAGTCATGGAAGTGTTACAGAATTAGTCTGTATTCCTACCCTTAGATACAAGAAACCAGAAGAGCGAAGTCCATTGGTGGCAGCAATGCAGCACTTCCTGCCAGTTCTGAAGGACCGCTTTATCCAGCTGCTCTCTGATCAGTCTGACCAGTCTGTCCTCATCCAAAAGCAGATATTCAAGATTTTTTATGCTCTTGTTCAGGTACTACTTTAATGTTTATTACATTTATTTGTGTGGGGGAGGGAGGTGCTTAGTGTATGCTGTGACATACTTGTGGAGGTCAGAGGGCAAATTGGGATTGTCTCCTTCACCGTTTGGGCCCTGGAATTGAACTGAGGCTTGATATTAGGCACCTTTACCTACTGAGCTGTCCAGCCAGCCTGGGGGTCCTTTTATTTAAAAAAAAAAAACCAGGATGGTTTTAGGTCTTTTAAAATTTTTAAGTTTTTTTTTTAATATAATTCATACATATGAATATTTTGTATCTTGATCAAATCTACTCCCACTTCCCCTGATTTCCTATAACATACTCTTAATTTCCTTCTTAAAAATTAATACATAGAATCTAATTAGTGCTGCTTATATACAGTGCCAATGAGTGTGGGCTCGTTCCAGTTTTTTTTTTAAACATGGGTCATTTCCTCACTCCCCTAATTTTTTTAGTTTTTGAAACATACTCTCATGTAGCCCAGGCTGGCCTTAAATGTTTTAGTCCTCCTGCCTCTGCTTTCCCAGTGTTGGAATTAGAGGCATGTGCTATTGTGCCTACCTGTAAGGATCATGCATACATATATTAACACTGGTTGTCACTTACCACATTAAAGAAGAGTGTAAATAATTATGAAAAGAATATAAGGGGCTGGAGAGATGGCTCAGCGGTTAAGAGCACTGACTGTTCTTCCAGAGGATTTGTTCAATTCCCAACATCAACATGGCAGCTAACAACTGCCTGTGATTCCAAGATCTGACACCCTTACACAGTTATTATACATGCAGACAAAACACCAATTCACATAAAATAAAAATAAATACTTAAAAAAAGAATATGAATAATTACATTTGACAGTCTAACCTGGATATGGTAGTGTATTCCTCTAATCCTGCTACTGGGTGCTGAGACAGGAGAATCATGGGCTATATGGTGTAGTGTTGTCTGGCTAGCACAGCAAAAGTCCTTAGAGAATAAAGAATTTAAGTGAGGAGATGGGGTTGACAGAAGCACATTTGTAGCCAGCCTGTCTACATAGTAATGAGCTGTCACTTAGGTAAAGGTGAATTGCAGATATTACAGGTCCAAAGCCTAAACAAGCATGAGTCCCACAGACAAGCAATTCTAGTTGAGCTGACATTCTAAATGGGCAGTTAGAATTCCCATAGCTGTTCAGTATGATTGTGGAGGTTTTGCCACTAATCCCAGGTCTCAGTGTCTTGAGTAACTAAGACTGTAAATACACATCACCACTCCCTGCAAAAATTCGTGAAATTTTCTTCTAATGTTTCAGTGTTCATGAATCAGTGAGGTGTTGGGCGCATACCCATGTTCCCACTACCCAACAGAATTGTTGAGCTTAAATTTTGAGATCTTCTAGGCCAACATATTGTGTACAACTATACCCAGTTTATATGCTGATGGGAGTTGAATTCAGGATTTTGAATTCTTGTTAAAATTTCAAGAGCTTGATAAAGACTAGCACTTTTTCAATTTTATAGCAACTTTAGGTTAAAAAAATTTTTTTTTAGGACAGGAGAGACAGCTTACCAGTTCAGAGCATTGACTGCTTTTTCAGAAGACTCTGGTTCTACCACTCCCAGTACTTAAATCTTGACCTGCAACTGTCTATAACTCCAGTTTCAGGGAAAGCAATGCCCTCTTCTGGCTTCTGGGGACACACACATGGTGCACAGATATACTGTAGTCAACAAACCCATATACATAAAAATAAAGTTTAAGAAAAAAGAAAGCGCCCTGGGGCACATAACAAAAATAAGTGCTCATCCTCACAACAGATTTCTATTGTTTCTTTGAGACACGGATTTTTCATGTAGCCTTGGCTTTTTAGGGACTAGCTCTATAGACCAGGCTGTCCTCTCACACACAGAGGTCTGCCTCCCCAAGTGCTAGTGCTTAAAATGTGTGCTACCACACCCAGCTTCAGCAAATTTTAAAGGGAGTACATTTTTTTGCTGAAGAAAACTCTGTAGATTAGAAAGAATACTCACTGCTCTTATAGAAGACAGTTTTAGTGAATGACTGGGCTGTTCACAACTCTGACTCCAGCAACAGTGTTTCCAATACCCTGAGTTCTGAGGGTTAGGGTTAGGGTGAGGGTGCCTGTACTCAAAGACCTTGCACACAGAGACTAGCCTGTCTTGATACCAAAGTATAGTACCAAGTAAGTAGATGTCCTAATCCTGGAGTGGATGACCTGACACGGTAGTGTTTGCCTGTAATCCAAGCACTTTGAGTGGCAGAAACAGACAGGTTTGCCAGAGTTTGAGGTTTTGTTTTTTATAATTTCAGGTTGCACAACATCGCAAGACCCTGTCTCTAAATTAACAGAAATCCTAAATTGCATGATTTGCATTTTTAGATGCCCAGTAAAGCATCCATTAAAATTTATGAGGCAATTTTCCTTTAGGGGACAAGAACAAGGCTTGGGAAATGAGAGTGATAAGAGTATTTGCCTAGCATGCACAAGGCCCTGGGTTTGACCCCTAGCATTGAAAAAATAAGCAAATGAATGACTATACAAACATACATAAAATAGAGAATGCTAGTATCGTACTCCCAGAATTCCTTTAACTAGATAAAAAGATGTATTCACTCAGAATGGTGGTAACTTTCCTTCAAGATTAGAACTAGAAGAATGCACCTGGTAAATCGGATTGTTCACTAAGGAAATTAGTCTATGTATTAATGTAGAAATGGGGATTGCACGAACCACATTTGGTGAACATTGTAAAAGGAAATGGCATGTCTTTGTGACTTTAAGAATATTAATGTTTGATTTTTTTTAGTATACACTACCTTTGGAGCTGATAAATCAACAGAACCTGACAGAATGGGTGGAAATTTTGAAGACCGTTGTGAATAGGGATGTACCTAATGTAAGTTCTTATGTGTTCATTCTCTCAATGTCTGTTAATGTGTGTACCTGTGTGCATGATGGTGCCTTTGGATCCAGAAGAGGGTGTTTGAGCTTTGCACCTAAAGTTATAGGGGTCTGTGAGCTTGCCTGACTTGTGTGCAGGGATTCAAACTCCACTTGTCACAGTAAAACTCAAGAACTGAGGCTCCCATTCTCATTTCTTACACAAAGATTTTTGTTCATTTTGAGCTAATAATTTTGTTTGTAGTTTCTTTTGTTTAATACATTTAGGATATTTGTTTACATTTGGTTGTTCTTTTCTATATTTTCAGTGCCTTGAAGTAATCTTTGTATTCACTTAGTGCCATAGCTTGTGATGCTGTTGCATGTTGATAGGGATACACAAGTAGTGTGCTTTTAGCATTATAGTCACTTAAAAGTGTTTATGAGTGGGTATTTTCAGTCACATGCTTTCACTCTTGCACAAATACTGCAGGATAGAACTGTATCAGAGAATGGACATATGTTTGACTTTATTATTAGTAATTTTCAAAGTGATTTGGCATTATTCTCAGTGACAGTGTATGAAGGTTTCAGTTCTGTATTCTGACTTTAAACTTAAAATACCATGAATGTCTTACATTCATCTCAATTAATCATTAATTTTGAATACATAGAATCTTTACTTTTGTGATAGTCTATTGTTACTTGTTACACTTCTTTCTAGATTCTAGTCTGTCTATATTAATAAATAACTATCTCTTTAAAGGAAACACTTCAAGTTGAAGAAGATGATAGACCAGAGTTACCCTGGTGGAAATGTAAGAAGTGGGCCTTACATATTTTAGCAAGACTCTTTGAAAGGTATGCCATTGTTAATACGTAGTAATTTTTTTCAAGCTTTTGCTATTATGAATATAGATGTAAAGCATTATAAAGAAATAATGGGGACATTCATATTCATGTAGATATGGAAGCCCTGGGAATGTTTCTAAGGAGTATAATGAATTTGCTGAAGTTTTTCTGAAGGCATTTGCTGTTGGCGTCCAGCAAGTAAGTCTTAACATTTGTTTAGTTATAGACATGGCACTTTTGTTTGATTTGCTTTAAAGATCCATTTTATGTTTGTGTGTGTTTTGCATGTATCTGTGCACCAGTTGAGCATTCCTCATGCCCTAAGAGCATAAGTTCTCAACCTGTGAGTTTGGACCCCTTTGGGGTTATAATAACCCCTTTACAGGGTTTAAATATTAGATATTTGCATTATGATCCATAACAAGCAAAATCATAGTTACAAGTAGCAGTGAAAACAGTTTTATGGATGGGGATCACCACAGCATGAAAAATTTGAGAACCACTGCCTTAGAGGCTTGAAGAGAGTGTCAGATACCCTGAAATAGTGCTATACCACACACAACTGCTTCTTCTTTTTCTTTTCTTTTCTTTTTTCTTTTTTTTATAATTTAAAGACAGTCTTACTAGAGGCTAGAGAGATGGCTCACAGGTTAGGAGCACTGACTGTTCTTCCAGAGGTCCTTTCCCAGCAACCACATGGTGGCTCACAACCATCTATGATGACATCTGGTACCCTCTTCTGTATACTATATACTTAATAAATAAATCTTTTTAAAAATTTTTTAAAAAAGAAAATTTTAACTTTTACTCCATCTCCCCCTAGTGCTGAGATTTACAGGTTTGTCATGACTTGTTTGCCTTAAAATAGGTAGTATAGGGTTTGTCTTGCTTCATTAAGTAGAAAATTAGGCCTTTGAAACAGTGTTACTTCTGGTGAGTTCCAGACTTATAATTCAGGTTATCAGGCTTCGTAGTAAGTATCTTTACCGCAGAACCATCTCACAGCACCACTTATCATTTTTAATAAGTGTAGTTCTTCACACAAGCTCTAAAATGTGCTTTTTAAAGGGCTATGGTTTTTGTTTTGTAGTGTGTTTTTATTTGCTTGTAGTGGCTAAAATTTTTGTTGATGGAACTTTTTCTTTTTTTTTTAAAGGTCCTATTAAAAGTGTTATATCAATACAAGGAGAAACAATATATGGCTCCTCGAGTTTTACAGCAAACATTAAATTACATTAATCAAGGAGTTTCCCATGCTCTCACCTGGAAGAACCTGAAGCCTCATATACAAGTAATAATTTTCTCGCTGGAATGGGTTTTCTGCTTTGTTTATTGATTGGTTTAGTTTTGTTAGCAACTGTAATGGAAATACATTAATTGCCATAAATAATTGTTGAGTTTTGTTACTTAGTTTAGTTGTGATGATTGTTTGGATAGAGCAGCAGAAAAAGAAGAGAACATTTTGACAAAGTAATGAGAGATGCTTTATGAATATCCAGCCTTTTTAGTCTAAAACTAAAAGCTGATATTTAAGCTCTGACTCTAATTATTATATTTAATAATTTAGTCAGGTGATTTGGATTCAGCAAGAGACTTTCATTGTATTGTTAATTTGATAATTTATTTGCTTGTCTTGTTTTTTTCTGCATTTTGGGTGATAGAGATTGAACCTAGACCTGGACTGCTGGTTCTATGCTACGTAACTGCTACCTATACACACATATGTCTTAGTACGCAATCGTTATAAGTGGATATACGGCTTGGATGTTGTTGTTAAATACATTAACTAAATTACTGGAGTGTGTTGTCAAATTATATATATTTAATTTTTTTTTTCTTTTTTTGCTACTTAAAGGAGATTGGACAGGTTAATTTTGAAAACTGAAGACTGTTACTTTCTTAACTTTTAAATTGCAGGGCATTATCCAAGATGTTATTTTTCCATTGATGTGCTATACAGATGCTGATGAGGAACTCTGGCAAGAAGACCCTTATGAATATATACGCATGAAGTTTGGTAAGAAAATTTACCTTGCTCTTTAGATATGGTAGTGCAGGCCTGTAACTCCAAAACTAGGAGGGACAATAGAAGGTTATCCTCAGCTGCCTGACAAATCTGAGGCCAGCTTAAACTATGTAAGAGACACTGTCTCAACAAAAACAGTGTCAACACAGATGGCTCAATGGGTGCTTGCTGCCAAGCTTGATCTGAGAACTCACATAAGAGGTTGTCCTCTTAAGACCACCATGTACCTGCTATGGTGTGTACCTCTCCATCTACTAATAGTGAATTTTATATTCTAACTAATGGTGAATATTATATGCACTTACTTAGTGCATGTAATAAAAATATTTTTTAATAAAATAGCTTACATTTAGAAACAAAATATTTGTTTGAAGCCCACCTCAGCTTCACAAAGTATATAATTTATTTATCTTATGTGTCTTTTTAGCCCTATTTATTCATTTTAGCACCTTATAAAACATTTGTTTCCTTTTGATTTGGTGTGGTTTTCAAGATAGGGTTTCTCTGGGTAGGGCTTGCCATCTGTAGACAGACTGACTTCCAGTTCACCTGCCTCTGGCTTCTGAGAGTTGGGATTAAGGGCACATGTCGCTAATGTGCATGGTTAATCTTGAACTCAAGATTCTCCTGCTTTACCCTCTTCAGTGCTGGAATTAGAGGTTTGCAGCACCACAGCTGACTCAAAGACAAAATAATTTGTAAATTAGGGAATATGAAATATTTAGCAAACAAACCAGGCATATTTCATGTCTTTAATCTTCATACTTGGAAGTTAGAGGCAGGAGGAAGATGAGTTCAAGATTAACCTGGGATACTAAATTTACACTTTACATTTATTCTCTAGATGTGTTTGAAGATTTCATTTCTCCTACTACTGCTGCTCAGACACTTTTGTTTACAGCCTGTAGTAAAAGGAAAGAGGTGAGTTATCACATAGATTATATTTGCTTTATTATATTTATCTAAATTTTTTCTTTATGTTAATCATGTGTTATTTTTGTCAGTGTGTTCCTCAAAAACTATGGTTTACTCTATAAAGTGTTGCCTGTCTCTTATCCAGGTATTGCAGAAAACGATGGGATTTTGTTATCAGATTCTTACTGAGCCAAATGCTGATCCTCGGAAAAAAGATGGAGCCTTACATATGATTGGCTCTTTAGCTGAAATACTTCTGAAGGTATGCCTGTGTGAGAGAGAGTGTGTGTGTAGTTAATAGATATATTTGTGTGTGTGTGTGTGTGTACATGTGAATGCCTGTCATTCATGAAACACATGTGTTCACACATGGAAGAAGTCAGAAGGACAGAAGTCAGAGGACTTAGTTCAATAACTTGAAGCTGGAGTTACAGTTTATTGTGAACTCCTGATGTAAGTTATAGGAACTGAATTCTGGTATCTAGAAGATGCTTCTACTTGCTGAGGCATCTTCCTAGCCCTTGATAGTTTTTTCCCCCCTGAGGTATGGTATTTAAAGTTTTTAGTATATATGAAGCATATATACCACCAAACCTGACTGAGGTTAGTCCTTGGATCTCACATGGTACAAGAGAATTAACTGCTACAGGTTTTCTTCTGACATATATATAGCACTGTGGCAGAGACAATAAAAGTAAGAAATATAACCAAAAAATTGTAAGAGGAAATAGCTGAGTGGTTATTAATATATTCTACAATACTTCATTTCAAGACATTTCTATCACCACTAAAGAAATTTGTCTTGCTTTTAATCCCAGCACTTGGGAACCAGAGGCAGGAGGGAACCAGAGGCAGGAAGTTCTTAGTGAGTTCAAGGCCAGCCTGATACAGAGCAAATTCCAGGACCCTAAAGAAAAGAAAAGAAAAGAAAGAAATAGAAGTGTCTCCCCATTTCATGATAATCCTTACATTTATCTGTGAATTTATTTTGGACTTTTCAGACAAACCAAATGATATTGCATGTTTTTTTGTGACTGGCATTTGGATTTATTGCATGTGGCTGTGCTTATTTCTGAATTGAAAAAAAATGAATGAGTTGTGTGTCATGAGATAAAAGGGATGAGAATAAATGTGTATCTTAACATTTTGTGTATTTATAACAATGTATTTCGGCAACCTTTTGGATCAACGTTTTATATTCACAGAAAAAGATCTACAAAGATCAAATGGAATACATGCTGCAGAATCACGTATTTCCTCTTTTCAGCAGTGAGCTAGGCTACATGAGAGCAAGAGTAAGTTTTAATTTGTATCATTTGAGGTGTTTATCTATACGTCTTGTAAAGGATGGTTAAAAATTGATACTTTGGCTTGAAAATATGTATTTCAGTGAAGATTTCTTATTCTGTGAATTCTGTAATTCTGGCTGCTGTAATACTGTGTGCATAGTTGTCATCTATGTCTGGTAGCTGTGTCTGTCTGTGTTTTGCATTCAGATCTTGCTATCCACACAAAGAGTGTGCAGCCAAAGAGTAACATGGGATCATAGTACTGGTCTAGTGTTGTGTGTTTGAACACATCTCCCACTGGCCAGCCTCCAAATTCCCAGACACAAAATTCTGGGAAGAGCTTATTTGGGGAAATTTAATATAAGCTATTTGTAGTCTCACACACACACCCGTTCCTTCCCAAAGGCTTGCTGGGTACTTCACTATTTTTGTGAAGTGAAGTTCAAAAGTGATCAGAATCTCCAAACAGCTTTAGAGCTGACAAGAAGATGTCTGATTGATGACAGAGAAATGCCTGTGAAAGTGGAAGCTGCCATCGCACTGCAAGTGTTGATCAGCAATCAAGAAAAAGGTAGGTGGTTTTTATGTCACAAACACCGTTATATAACTGTAAGGCAGAATTTAAGGAACTGACTTAATACATTCTGTGAAAGCACTTGGTGTTATTTGTTGTTGTTTAGTTTTGTTTTTGTTTTTTTTTGTATCCAACTTATTTACCAGTCTGTTATGTTTCTTCTCTTACAGCTAAAGAATACATTACTCCATTTATAAGACCTGTAATGCAGGCTCTTCTTCATATTATAAGAGAAACAGAAAATGATGATCTTACAAATGTAATTCAGAAAATGATCTGTGAATATAGTGAAGAAGTTACTCCTATTGCTGTAGAAATGACACAGCATCTGGTATGTTGTTTGAACCTGTTACCGTTGCAAAGATGTATGATCTCTGTAGTTTGTCACAAATGCCTTAATCTTCCTAAAAGCAAACATTCCATGGACCTGACTATGCAATATGTAATCTAATTGAAATGATCCCTCTGTTGTATAGTGAGAGATTATAAAGTAGAAAAAGATCACTTAACTTGTCATGGCCAAGTATATTGTGGGTAGGGTTTATCTTGGTGTTGTCACAGTGCAGCTCTTAGGAGTGTTGCTCTCAGTATCTGTGGGGTTTCCTGAATACTCAGAGCAGTAGATATAGTTCCAAATGGCAAATCAGGCATGGAGAGGTGGTTCAGTGGTGAAGAGCAATTGTTGTCCTCCCAGAGAACCTTTGTTCAATTTCCAGCACCTCCATGTTGATTCAGAACTGTGTGGAACCCTTGTTCCACAGCATCTGATGTCATCTTCTGGTCTGTATCAGCAGGCACCAGGCTTGCATGTGTTCTGCACACATAATTGAAAGCAAAACACTCATACATTAAATTATGCTTGTAGAAATGCAAATCAGGATCTTAGTGACTTAGTCTAACTGTATTTGAGCATAGTAAAAGGAAGGATCTAAGTATTTGCTGGTGCTATCACTGAACTCTTGGAGTCACAGTCCTTTAACCCTAATACTGTTAGTGTAAGCACATTCTATACCTTGTGTCATTACCCTCACAGTAATGAGTATGCAGTGCTGTGATTTCATTGCCTCGATTTACATCCTGTATGCTATTCCTGTGTTGTCCCCATTCTTCTCCAGTCTTAAAACCCAAACATTAAATACATTGCATTTTCTTGATTCTAGGCAATGACATTTAACCAAGTAATCCAGACTGGGCCAGATGAGGAAGGAAGTGATGACAAAGCAGTTACTGCTATGGGAATCCTAAATACAATCGACACACTCCTGAGTGTGGTGGAAGATCACAAAGAGGTAAAAAATACATACGTCAATAAAAATAAACTTATGCTTCAGGCTGTGTGGAATTTTCTAAAGCCCTTTCATCTGCTTTTATTTGGTCACTTAATTTCTTAATCACTTAATTATTTGTCGTTTCAAGTTTATGTTAAGTTCTAGAGTTCACACAGAATGATTTGGAAGTAGCTGCTATTTACTTTACTATTCTTTGTAGCTTATAATTTTCCTTAGGTCCAACATAAGGTAATTTGGTGGGAAACATGATACTAGTTTCACTAAATTTGGACTGCTGAGAACTCAACAGGGAAAGGTCCTTGTCTCTAAGTCAGTTTCTGGACACAACCTGTGCACTTAAGTGAATGCACAAATAAATGTAAGAACAAATAGGTATAATATTGGATACATATTCTGAAATTATTACTATTTTCATCCTTTAAAGATTTTCTTTTTTTTTTTTTTTTTTAAACTTATTTATTTATTTATTTGCCTTCGTGTTTGCCTGGAACTGGAACTACAGACAGTTGTTAGCTGCCATGTGGGTGCTGGGAATCGAACTGGGTCCTCTGGAAGAGCAGAAGGTGCTCTTAACTGCTGAGCCATCTCTCCAGCCCTATTTTCATCCTTTTTACATATTATCTTTGTGAAATGTATGGGGAATAAGATGACGAATATTCAAATCTTCAATTACTTATGATGTAAAGTAGATAACAAACTGGTCTCACACCTAAAGTTATACTATTTTAATATATTTGACATAATTTGTTTCCCATAAGAAGCCAATTTTAATTTATTTGCTTATCCTTATTCTGGTGCTGGGAGCAAGGGAGATCTTCTATATGCCAAGTGATTGTTCTACCATTTATCAATATCCTAGCACAAACAGTTTCAGATAGATGCAATTGAATTCTTCACAAATTACAATATCCCCCCATCCCCTTTGGTGTTTTGTGATAAGGTCCTTCACAAACAATAAATTCATTGTATATAGCGTGTGCTGGTCTTATGTATTCCTTTGCATCATTTTATCTTAGCCTTGTTATTATCACCATGCTTGGCTAAGAGGTAATTTCAACCCTGCTTCTTGCCCCACAATGAATTTTATGTGAGTTACTGTACTGTGGATGTTTATATAGGTTATAGAAGTCATCTGTAAGTAATGTGTTTCCAGATGTTTCTAAAAGCTGTTGTGCAAACGTCAGTAAAACCATTTTTTCCATTTTGTAAGATAATTACAGACAGGAAGATTCTATGTAAAATTCTGTCCTTGATTTTTACTTAGCAAATGAATATCTAAGAAATTATAAAGAATTTTAACATGCTATGTGTTCAAAATTAATGTCTTATTATCTAATTTGTAGATGAATTATTCCTTATGCTTTGAATCATTTGGATGTTAAATGCAGAAGGAATACATTAGGGAGGAACCCAAAGAATTGGTATTTCCCATTATTCTTGATGGAGTTGAAGCTTAAGTTTACATTTCATGGGTCACTAACTCATGATTTGAAAAATGGAATATGGCATGCTATCATATGCATTTTTAATCCTGACAGATGCAGGTAGATCTCTGAGTTTGATATCTCTCTGTTCTAAATAGTGAGTTCTAGGCCAGCTAAAGCTACCAAAACTTGGGTCTTAACCCAAATAAGTCCCACTTTCAGAAACAAAGGGAAAAAATGGCATGACCTAACCTTAAAATTACTAGCATTAGTAAGAATACTGCCTCCCTTCAAACAGTTTTATTATAAATTAACCAGTGCCTTTTAAGCTTTGTCTGGACTGAGTTTTTGTATGTAATACACATATTCAAAAGACATTGCTATCTTTAGAATGTTTGTGATAATATTTTTCCATTTGTTATTTTTGTAAATAAGCAAGTGGTTTCTTATTTTTCTCATTGTAATGCACGTGGCAATGTTAGATTTCTTCACTATCTCGTGTGCTTTCTTAACAAAATGGCATTCCTTAGCAATTTTTTTTTTTTATCACTTTTAGATAACCCAGCAGCTTGAGGGGATCTGCTTACAAGTCATTGGGACTGTTTTACAACAGCATGTCTTAGGTATTATATTTAATTTTGCCAATTTATGACATTTAGGATGAGTAAGCCCTTGATGACAACTTGGTATTCTCTTCTAGAATTCTATGAGGAGATTTTTTCTTTGGCACACAGTCTGACATGTCAACAAGTGTCTCCACAGATGTGGCAGTTGCTGCCCCTTGTATTTGAGGTATTTCAGCAAGATGGCTTTGATTACTTTACAGGTAAACTCAAATCAGCATGAACATGTTTTACTATTTTTCTACTTTCATTGTGAATACTTAATAATTTGAACACTGTTTATTTTATTCTCTTAATTGCTGCATTGTTTAAATAAGTCAGTAACAGTGCTGTAGGATGACATGGGTATTCATTTGCTGTATCATTATTGTTTAACATGTTTACTTTTTGAAAACACACATACCTCATAATCTGTATAAGTATACATGTATTATTTTTGTTTAAACTGATTTATTGATACAGAATATTGACATATTTGTCCTTTGATGAGAAACTTTTAATAAAAGATGAAATAATTTTAAGTATTTATGAGCCCGTTGCGGTGATATCTACTTATCCCATCATTTGGAGGCAGGTTGATATGTGTTCAAAAATCATTCTTGGCTATCTAGCTAGTTTCATGTTAGCCTGAACTACAGGAGACTCTGACTTGTGAGCAGAGGACAATAAACAAAGGTAAAAGATGTACAAATTGATTTACTTTTCATTTTTTTAATTTTAACTATAGACATGATGCCTCTTCTGCATAACTATGTAACAGTTGACACCGATACACTTCTATCTGATACCAAATATCTTGAGATGATATACAGTATGTGTAAAAAGGTAGGCTCATTTTATAATACCAGATATCAGAATGTTGATGCAATAAAATGATAAAGATACATGATCCTAGATATAACTGAACACAGAACACATTGATCAGACAACTAAGGACTTTAAAAATGGAATTGGCATGGTTACTCACATTTGTGGGTTGAAACAAGAGGATTGAGAGTTTAATGTTATGTGATACATAGGAATTTTGAAACCCTAACCAAAAAGTTAAAATGAAATTTTTTGGGTTTGTGGAAATAACAGTTCAGTGATAGAGCACTTGTCTAGCATGTGGAGGATTCTCAATAGAATATTTTGAATTTAGGATTTTTTTAAAAAGATCTGTCATTAGAGATATTTACAAAAAGTCATCTTTGGAGATTGTAGGGTTTTGGCTGAGTATGGTTGCATACTCCAGCACTGTGAGTTAAAGGCTACTCTGGCCTATATAGCAAATTCCAGGCTAGTTAGAATTACATGGTGAACTTGTCTTCAGACTAAAAAACTAACCAGGCTACTCTGCTACTTGGGGTTGGGGGGTGGGGGTTGTGTGCACGCACACATTCATTCCGAGCGTTTCTAGTTGCTGTTAGATCTTTCAGCCTCTCTAGGAATTTGATTACAAGCATGTACTTGGGGGTGGTGGATTTTTGTTTTGTTTGTTATTTATGGAAGAACCAGATGTCCTTAAAAAGGTTAGTGTTCTAGCTTTTATTATACCTCTGCAAGAAAACTTAATGCTTGTTAACATGCTAGAGTCCAGAATAAGAATCCAGAATATGTACTTTATCTTACAAACTAGGGTGCCAGAAGGTTAGGCTGTGATACACAAATAGCATCCATCTCTTTCATGGCGAACATAGCAATTACTCATTTAAATTAGAACTCTAAATATAGGGAGATTATTTCTCTGATTTAAACATTTTACAAAGCTTTCTTGGAATTTATTGTGTGTTGATTAGGTTCTTACTGGAGTAGCTGGAGAAGACGCAGAGTGTCATGCAGCAAAATTATTAGAGGTCATCATTCTGCAGTGCAAAGGGCGTGGCATTGATCAGGTCAGTGAGCTGATTATCTGTTTAAGGCTTTAGAATGGTAGTCTTTGAGGTACATTTAAATTTTCTTTGGAGGCATGTTTATTCTGTACATTATTATAGCCCAGATGTCCAACATTCTTAAATGTTATTATATGTCACATATAATAATTGTATGTTTAATGTGTGTTTTGCTGTCATGTGAATTAGCTTTGGTTATAGGGTTTGATAGGTTTGTTCATTATGTGCATTACGAGTCATTTTAAGCAGGAAGACTGAGGCTCTCATAGGTCAGCGAATCCTTTAAAATTAGATGTTCCTTGAAACGCTTCAATAGTTAAATACTAGTCATCTTTAGATGTCCACTTTAGAGTCAGAAGTTTCAGTTGAAGTAGTGGGTAAGTTAATACAGTAAGCTGGACAGGATGCTGTTACAGTCTTCAAAGATTTTGTAATCTCTCTTTACAGTGTATTCCATTATTTGTGGAAGCAGCTTTAGAGAGACTGACAAGAGAGGTTAAGACAAGTGAACTCCGAACAATGTGCCTGCAAGTTGCAATTGCGGCATTGTATTATAATCCACACCTACTACTTAATACCTTAGAAAATCTTCGATTCCCTAATAATGTTGAACCAGTCACAAATCATTTCATCACACAATGGCTTAATGACGTTGACTGTTTCCTGGGGTAAGTGATAATTAATTATACTTTATGAGTGACTTTGCTTATGTAGTAAAATAAAGTCTAACTATCGTTTTTTATTTATGGTTTTAGACTTCATGACAGGAAGATGTGTGTTCTTGGCTTGTGTGCCCTCATTGATATGGAACAAATACCACAGGTTTTAAATCAGGTTTCAGGACAGATTTTGCCAGCATTTATTCTTTTATTTAATGGATTAAAAAGAGCATATGCCTGCCATGCAGAACATGAGAATGACAGTGATGACGACGATGAGGCTGAAGATGATGATGAAACTGGTAAGGGATTTGGGCGCATATCTACTTAGAGGAAATTCTTCATCCTAGGATTATAGCCAAGCACTTTCAGACTCCTTCATAGGACAGTCATGTATAGTGGCCGGTACCTGATATCTTCATGTCTTGAAGGCCAGAATAGTTCTCATGTTCTTATATTTAAGACCAGCCTAAGATAAATAGTCCATATTTTGACAGATGTTAAATGTAAAAGTTTTTATCCAAATTGTACTAAATAGATTGAAAGTGTTGAGTTCATTTAGGAGAAAGAGTTCCCTTAAGTTTAGGAAGATGAGCTAAGGATGTAATTCTGTTGGTAGAGTGCTTGCCCAACGTGCACTAAACCTGAATTTCAAACTAACAGCATATAGACCCAGCCTCTGTTCTAGCCTCTGCAGTCAGTTCACATATATGGTGTATTTACATACTTACATAAAAGTAAAACACTCATAAACATAAATTTTTTTAAGGATTAAAATTAACATAATTAGGTGGTGGCTCAAACACTTAACATTTAAGACACTGTGAGACTATCAATGTAAATCGAATTTGACACCTGTAATCTTAGCACAGTGATCTGTGGGAATCATAGTCTCACTGAAGAAACACCTCAGGTTGTCTCTGTTGTTTGAGACACGTTCTCTCTGTAGAGCCCTCTCTGGAACACACAGTTTACCAGACCTGCTTGGACTCTTTCCACTTGCCTCTGTCTGTTCCCAAGTACTGGCTGGGGTAAAGGCTCACACCAGGGTGTTTTGTTTTGTTTTTTTGTTTTTTTTTTTTAATTTATTTTTTAATTATTTGTTTGTTGTCTATACAGCATTCATCTGTCTGCATGTATGCCTGTATGCCAGAAGAGGGCATCAGATTTCATTATAGGTGGTTGTAAACCACCATGTGGTTGGTGGGAATTGAACTCAGGACCTCTAGAAGAGAGAGCAGCTAATGCTATTAAGTCCTGACCCATCTTCCAGCCCCCTCACAACCAATTTTTATGAATTAATCTGCATTGGTGTTTTGTTTGCATGTATGTCTATATGAGAGTTTTGAATCCCCCTGTAGTTGGAATTACAGAGAGTTGTAAGCTTCCATGTGGGTGCTGGGTATTGAACTTATGTCCTGTGGAAGAGAAACCAGTGCTTTTAACATCTCTGCAGCCCATTACAGCCACTTTTTAAAAGTAAAAAAGCAAAGTTCAGGCTCTCTAAAAAGTAGAAGGTAAATTCTTGGGAGAAGGGGTGGGAGTTCATTTACCTGAAGCTTTTTATCTATCACTTGGGACAGTGATAGTTGTCTATCATCTCAGGCAGGCAGGCAATTCATGGACACCTAAGAATGTTGAGATAATTGTCACTTTGCTAAGTAACAAAATGTCTCATTGTCATAAATAACTGACTTGGCAGAAGAGCTGGGGAGTGATGAAGATGATATTGATGAAGATGGGCAGGAATATTTGGAGATTCTGGCTAAGCAGGCAGGTGAAGATGGAGATGATGAAGATTGGGAAGAAGATGATGCTGAGGAGACTGCTCTTGAAGGCTATTCCACAATCATTGATGATGAAGACAACCCTGTTGATGAGTATCAGATCTTTAAAGCTATATTTCAAAGTAAGCCAACTTATTAAGTGAACCATTTATTTGAACAGATCTGTCCTTGTGGTGTATATCCCAGAGACAAGAGACTCACCTGACAAAGCAGTTGAAAATGCGTGTTACCTTTGAGTTTGAGGATGTTATTTCCTCCGTTTTTAGAGATGAGCCAGTTACCAGGCTGCCTGTAACATGTATCACCATGCCTCTCATGTGACTACCATCTCATTTTTCTCCCTTTATTCTCATTTAATTTTTAATTTGAAAGATGTACATAATCAGTATATAGTGTATTTCATAAATTATACAGTTAAATGAGATAGGGTTTTTCTCTGTAGTTTCCAGTGTCCTGGAACTTTGTAGACCAGATGGCCTTGAATTCAGAGATCCACCTGCCTCCCAGGTTTTGGGATTAAACGTTTGAACCACTACCACCTAGCTCAAAATTCCACTTTTTTGATTCCTATAGCATTTTTTGTTAAATTACTTGGGCTTTTTTTGTCCTTCTCTTTAGAGACTTAGGTTTCTTTTTCGTTTTATTTTGTGTGTATATATGTATTGTGAATGCAGGTGTTTTCAGAGTCTAGGAGAGGCCACTAAATCCCTTGGAACTGGAATTAGTGGTAGTTATTACTTACCTGACTAGAGTGCTGAGAATCAGACCCATGTCCTGTAAAGTAGTTCAAAGCACGTGGCCTGATGACTCATACCTTTAATCTGAGTACTTGGGAGTTAGAGGCAGGTTGGCTGATCTCTGAGTTCAAAGCCAGCCTCTATAAAGCAAGTTCCAGGACAGCCAGTGGTATTACACATACTAATAACCCTGTCTTCAAAAAGTAAACAAAACAGGTCTTTTTCAAATGCAGTTTAGGCTGGCCTTAAACTTGTCATCCTTTTACTTTGGCTTCCCATTGTGTAGATAGACATATGTGACCATGTGAAGTTTGATTGACAGTTGAGTACAAGGCTATAAAAAGCATGAGTAGTTTTTGAACTACATAGCATTAATAATTAATTGATGCTACCAATACTTTCATTGTTCATACTTTATTTTTTAGAGATAAACATGTCAGTTAAAGGACCTGTCAATAGTTTCAGCGGTAAAACCAGAAGATCATGTGATTGAATGTTAGTCCCTCTCCCCTAAAAAACAAAATCTAAAAAATTTAATACCTCATATACATCAGTTTAGATTCCTTGTGTGTGTGAGTGAGAGAGAGACATACAGACAGACAAAGTCTTACCTGGCTTCCTAGTACTGGTCTTAAAAGCATGTACCATTCTGCCAAAAATGAAATTGTTTTAATGAACAATTTGGTTCCAATGCCACAGTGCAGGTGGGAGTCATAGGACAGCTCTTGTCAATCAGTACTGTCCTTCCACAGTGTGGGTTCTGAGAACTGAATCCAGGTCCTCTTCAAGAACACCACTTACTGACCTATTTCTCTTATCAACGTGTATCTGTTATTGTTTTTGAGATGAGTCTTGCCTAAATTGCCATGGTGCTGAGGATGACCCTCAACTTCTGCTTCACTTTTCTTTCCCTCACAACACAGGATTAACACATGGTTGTACAGTAGTCCAGGAGATGGAATTCCCAGGGCTTCACGCTAGACAACCAACCACTTACAAACTGATATGGGCGTTCCTGGTTCATATATCATTTAAAAGAATGATGCCTTTGTTTTGTAGAGTCTTTTTCTTTGTTTGCTTTATTTTGTTGTGAATTATTTGTGGATGTGTCTGTGTGTGCATTTATGTGTGGATTCATGTGCCTGTGGAGTTCAGAGGCACTAGATCCCCTGAAACTGGAGTTACAGATGCTGTGAGATCTACAAATACTTTTGTGGGGGTGGGAGTTGGTGGTAACCTTTCAGAAAATATTTTTTTACATTGAAATGAGCATTGTTGGGGCTGGAGAGATGGCTCAGCGGTTAAGAGCACCGTCTGCTCTTCCAGAGGACCTGGGTTCGATTCCCAGCACCCACATGGCAGCTCACAACTGTCTGTAGTTTCAGTTGCAGGCAAGCACCAAGGCAAATAAATAAATAAATGAATGAATGAATAAATAAATGAATAAATAAGTAAATGTGTTTTTTAAAAAAAAAGAAATGAGCATTGTTTAGTCTATTACTTATTTTTTTTCCTTTGGTTTATTTAGGACAGGGTTTCTCTAACCACCATGACTGACCTGTGACTCACTGTAGATCAGACAGGCCTCTGCCTCCCTTGGATTAAGGGCATGAGTGACAATGTCTGGGGAACTATTTCTTAGATGAGTTTTCAGCTCTGTATTACTTACTATCTTATCTAAAGTTCTTCCCCTCACCCTCTTTTTCTCCTACAGCTATTCAAAATCGTAATCCTGTGTGGTATCAGGCTTTGACTCATGGTCTCAATGAAGAACAAAGAAAACAGTTGCAGGACATAGCAACTCTGGCTGATCAAAGAAGAGCAGCCCATGGTAATTATCTTAAGTCTAACTTTAGATTACACTCAGTGTGGCTTAATAAAATTGCTTAAATTTAGGATGATGTTAATAAATTATATTGAGGTAAAATCTTTTCATTAAAACCAAGACTTCAGTATGCATTTTAAAATCAAACTTTGAATGACATAGCCAACCCTTTTTTTTATGTGTCAATATCCAAAAAATCTCAGTAGTCATAGTTGAACAAGGATTCTCTGTATAAGTTGAACATAGCATACTGATGTTATATTTGTTTTCTTTTTAAAAAAATGTTTATGTGAATTGGTGTTTTGCCTGCATGTATAACTGTGTAAGGTGTCAGATCTTGGAATTACAGTTGTTAGCTGCCATGTGGATGCTGGGAATTGAACTCAGGTCCTCTGGAAGAACAGTCCGTGCTCTTTAACTGCTGAGCCATCTCTCCAGCCCTATTTATTTCCTTTTAAGATTAGTAGTTAGTGATTTGTTTGCATAATGCAAATATAAAGCGCTTTTTAAAAAAAAAAAAAAAAACGGTAAACCAAAATTGGCCAAGATCTCCAGATACAGCTTACTAGTACATGTGTCTGTTAACAGCTTAATCTCTGCTTCTAAATGCCAGTTCTTTTACTCAAAGCAGTAAGATCATCAGGTGACCATTAATGCTACACTTCCTTTTTTTCTAGAATCCAAAATGATCGAGAAACATGGAGGATACAAATTCAGTGCTCCAGTTGTGCCAAGTTCTTTCAATTTTGGAGGCCCGGCACCAGGGATGAATTGAGTTTCTACTTTCTTTCCTGCTGTGTGAGTGTAGTGAAGAGCTTGTGTTCCTCCTAGTAGTGGTTCCAGAACTGGTTCATGTTATCTACTAACTGATCAATAGATGGACAGAAACCCCAGGAGGTGGGAGCTGATCATGTAACCTGGCACTGGACGAGAAACTAGAGGGATCTGGGGAGGGGTTAACTTGGGGGGCTATTTTCTTTATTTTTTGAAGAAAGTAAGATCCTGACTCTGAAGCTTCAAGAGACACTGTGGAAATTTGAAATGAGGGGATGTCATGAAGGCAGCTTTTCTTTTTCTGAGGAAAAAAATAGGCATGGGCTACAGGACTATTTAAAATGTCTCATTTACAGTATAAAGTTCAAAGGTAGATGTAATTCTTACACCTCCAAGTATTTGTCCGATTTCTGTCTCTTCCTTACCTACCATTGGGTATCCTTTATATGTAAATAAGATAAGGTAATCAGATAGCCTTATTCAGTCTTTATCATTTTCATTCATCAGATTGTTCTTTATGTAGATTGGACATTTATTGTAGCACTACATAACTGATTTTAAAATCTGTAAATGAATTAGCACTTTCATATTGAAACAAGCCTGCTAGCCTATGTATAAAAGCAAAACTGTTTGCTGTTTATAAAAAGGGATGTAATGGGGCGGGAGGGCAGGGGTAACTTCAGGTTAATTATTAATTTAAAAATGATCTAGCAATTTTGTATCTGGTGACTTTGTGGTGCACTCACCTCTGGTAGTGACTTGAATTCGGAATGTAAAAAGGGGTTAGTGATGTTTCATTGCTGCTAAAAATGGCAACTCCCTCTGTGTCCTTTTTTGTTCCTTAAAGCTCTCAGTGTACAAGTGGACATTTGGATACAAGACCTTACATAACAAACAAAGGTGATATCTGAAGCATGTAAATTGGACATAGAAAGTCTACTCTTAAAGAGTTGATCTAGAGTATGGCTAAACATCTATATATGCAATCTATTAAAAGAACTTAATTTGGCAATTATGTCTTGATCTGATTGCAATTTATTCCTAATTAATCCCTATCCCATTGACCTGTTTTTATCCTGTACCAGAAAGAGTGCAAAATGTACTTAATACTAATACTTGCCCATTGGCCTTTCTCTTCTACCCGTCTCGATTATGGTATCTTTATCCTAACTGTGTAGACTGAAGGCACATGGTTCCCTCTAAAAAACCACTATTGATACCACTGCAGAAATAAGCCAGCAACAACAGGGTAGTGAGGTGGGCTTCTCCCCTCACTTCCTAATTGCATGTTCAAAGATAAGCCTTTATTGATCTTAAACATCTGTCAGATGAGTCATACATTGGATTATTTTTTATATACATGTATACACAATATTTCAAATTGAAAGCAACATCTCAGTGGATTCAAAACTACTACATACTGTTGTCTAAAAAACAAAATTTATAAACTGTACAAATGAAATGCACATATTGATATTTAAAATGCATAATTAAGAAAATTCTTTGGTGTTGTGTTTTTCTTTTATAGCAATACTTAAACCATTGATGGTACCTTTTGGGTTTCTGTTTTAACTCTGAAGGAGTGATTGTATTTCTAAACTTAATACTAAAATCCTGGCCAAAAGAAAAATGTCTAAATGTGTGAGTGCAAACTGTGAATCAAAGGTGCTTCTACTACCATCTCAGTTGTGTAACCCTAAGTGTATAACCTAGGTTACTTAAAGAAATGTCACTATTCTATAAAATCAATAAAATAAAAATGAAGTAGATATATATATATATATATATATATATATACAACATTGTGTATAGGGGGAAGATACTGCATAGTAACATCATTTCCGTGCCCTGATATCTACTCTGCTTTTTAAATTCTAGAATTTGCTAATCTTTGATCTACTTTTCACATTGTTACCAGAAAACCGTATTTATCTAATAAAGGTTTTAGTTAGTTCTATACACAAAATGAAAATTCTCATTTGGTGAGGCTTTTGTTTCAAGAAACTTATACTGGCATATGTTTTTTTTTTTTTTTTTTAAGTTTTTTTTTTTTTTTTTTTTTTTTTTTTTTTTTTTTTTTTTTTTTTTTTTTTTTTTTTTTTTTTTTTTAAGTTTTTTTTTTTTTTTAAGACTTTATTTATTTATTTATTTGCCTTGGTGTTTTGCCTGGAACTGGAACTACAGACAGTTGTTAGCTGCCATGTGGGTGCTGGGAATCGAACCCGGGTCCTCTGGAAGAGCAGACAGTGCTCTTAACCGCTGAGCCATCTCTCCAGCCCCCTGGCATATGTTTAAAAACATTTACTCTAAAGCCAGCAAATTCAAGGACATTCTAGTCTACAGTGTCAGTTACAGGACAGCCAAAGCAGCACAGAAAAACCCTGTCTCAAAACAAAAAAAAAACTTGCTGTCCCTTGTATAATAAAATGTAGTCTCCAATTATAGACTTTTAATTTGATGTTAGATTTTATAATATAAATATTCATGTGGTTTTTTTTAATGCATCAGACATAGCCTAAATTTTCATTTTTTTGTTACACTTAACCTCAAAACTTAAGTTTCTAAAAGATGTCTCCTACCACCACCCTCCCAAAATACAGCCATTAAAATTATGGGTGAGTGTATATCCCTTGTACTGTGTAACCAGGCTGAGGATATTAAAGCCCCATGTCCCCATGACCTCCAAAAATATACTCCTTTTAAATTTCTATTTTATGTGTATGGATGTTGTCTCCTAGTGTATGCAGTGCCCAAAGAGGAACTGGAGTGAACATGCTTGTGAGCCATCATCTGGGTTCTGAGACTTGAACCTAGGTCTTCTGGAAAATCAACCACTGTACTTTTCCTTAGACATGTCTTCAGAAATCTAGTTTTTATTTGTTCAGTTTTTTTTCCAATTAATAAGGGCATTTATAAGATTTAGTTTATGTAAATGATCATTTAATGTAAATGATCTGAATGATGAAGAGGGCATCTAATCCCACTAGAGGTGATTGCCCCACCATGTGGGTGCTATGAAATGAACTCAAGACCTGGAACTGGTAAAGTGCTCTTTACCACTGAGCCATTTCTTCAGCCCCAGTTCTTATAATTTGTAAAAACATTCTTCCTACTTAATTATTTCAACACTTTCTCTTTCACAGTATTGCTATCCTATTAATTTTTGAATATGAGATAGTACCTGCTCTCAGCCCTGAAAGAGACCAGAGTATATAGCTTTGGCTGTGATAAATCATTTAATCTACGTTCTGTTGTGCAGCTCATATCTCTATACTATTCCCTCATCTCTCATTACTGCTCATGCTATTTTCTGCCTGGCTGGTGATTGGACTTTTCTTACTCTCTATTCCCAGAGGTCCTGCCTAACCATTGGACATTCAGCTCTTTATTAAGCCAATCACAGTGGCACATCTTCACATGGTATAAAGGAATATTCTGCAATGAGTGTCAGCTCCCCAAAGCTAGAGTTGCAGGCAGTTGTGAGCTGCATGTAGTTGCCATGATAGAACTTCATCTATCTGCTATCATCATGCCTATCAAGAAGAGTTATCAGCCAGACATCAGACCCACCTGCATCATAAACATTAATGTGTCCCACCCACCTTTTTTTAAATTGAGCTCCCTTAAACCAAGCAAACATTAAAAAAAAAAGAAGAACTTTCTGTACCTGATTATGCTACAATGTACTCCATGTATGTAGGTTTTTGTGAATTTGCCAAGTACGTTTTATATGTACAGAATTATAAATCTGGTACAACTTCAGCTGCTTAAAGATGTCATAATTTTATTCCTCAAATTTGTAGCTCTAGCGGCAAGAGTGCTTATTTAGCATGTATAAAGGTGAGTCCCAGCATTAACCTGAAAAATTAGCCAAGAACATACTAAAACCTCATTAATCTTGTGGGCTGCTTCCCGAAAACAGCTGCAGTGAAAGGATCTAAGGCTAATTTAGCACCACTGAAAACCTTACCATTGCAAGCATTTTGCCTAGCATATCTGGGTATCCAGATTTGATCTTTCTTTAGTGAGTAGCCTAGGGTACAAAATCACTGGCCTTCATAAAAGATGTTTGCATATTCTTGATTATAAAATTGCACCATCTATAGGTGCAGAAAATATTTTTTCAGTTCACTACTGGAAATCTAATAGAGCTAGCCAGTGTCATCTCCCATTTTTCTCAAGGGCTAAAGAGTAATAATTTCATTTGCATTCCTGGGAATTAAACCCAGGTACATTTCAACTCCTCCCACAACCCCTTAGAGGATCAGACACCCTTTTACATGGGGGTATCAGATATCTACATTACAATTACATTTTGCATACAATTCATAACTAGAATTATAGTTATGAAGTAGCAATTAAAATTTTTATGGTTGGGGATCACCACACAGGAATGATGGCACATCAACAATTCCATTATTGGCCAAGTGGAAGACAAAAAATGGTGACATTCACTTGTCATGCCAGAGTAGGAGTTAGTGCCTGATGGACCCCACATTGGGCACAAATATTGCAAGTATTCTAGTTGATATTTAATGAAAACTTGAAGCATATCTTCTCTGCCCAGTAGTTTAGTTTTCAAAGTGCTCAACTCTACAGCATAATCCTATAGTTAGGATTAAAGGTTGTTAAGCCTTGAATTCACAAAAAAAAAAAAAAAAAAAAAAAAAAAAAAAAAAAAAAAAAAAAAAAAAAAAAAAAAAACAAAAACAAAAAACACACTGAACAGATCTCTGTCTCCTGAGTGGTGAGATTAAAGGCCTCAGCTACCACTTCTGTCATCCTAGTACTGGAATTAAAGGTGTAAGTTACCACTCTGACCCTCCTGGCTTGACTGGGTCATTTTGTTCTCGGATATTCCAGGCTAATTTTGCTAAATCTATTACCATATATTTTATGGTAATCGCTCTCTACATAGGCCTGATGATCCACAAAAGATCTATCAAAAGTCAAAAATGTTATATTAAAAAGTTCCAAGTCCTGTTCCCTTTCAAATCACATTCGCATATGACTTCGTTAGAATACACATAACTAAAAAAACTATAATGATGTTGGATATGGTGACATGTACTAGCATTCTGGAGGATGATCCCCATCAAATTCATAGCCTAATCTAAATTGCAAAGATCAGTCTCAAACGGGGTGAGGGTTAGTGTATGCAACACTTAATTTCCGACTAGATTCAGTTACAAACTAATTTTTTTTCTCTGGAGATGAGGACCGAACTCGGGCCTGTACCACTGAGCTAAATCACCCAAACACCAAATTCAATTGTCTTCTACTTGTTATCTACTTTTATTTTCTTACATAATTTTATTTATTCCATCATTACCTGAATTACAACAAAGGGAATATCTGCTACTGCTGCTTAGCCACCCCTATCTTACTGGAATATAAACCTGGCAACTCGATTTAACTGTGCAAACCGCAGCTCATCTCATCTTTACGGAGTACCGCCTGAAATCCCTCATATTTGAAATGGTTTAAAAAGGGCTGGGCCGAGAACACCAATAAACATTCCACACACACGACACAACTAACGTCTTAAAGAGCACGGACAGATGCTTTTACCATCCTTCAGTTGGGACACAACCGGAAAGCCCATACAAAGGAGCGCAGCGACGCCAAGTCGGTCTGCTAACTTCAGAGCCAAGTTCAGCGACTAGACCATTCGCCGTACCTCCCAGCGGAAGCTCGCCTCCGCCGGAACTGCAGAAGCAGCAAAGTTCAATTTCCCACCGCACGGCCGTGCCCGGAGAAGGGGAACGGGGCACGCAGGTTCGGAAGCCGGTCGCCGCCATCAGCGATACGGACAGGAAGAGCCCCAGAGTGAAGGCCTCGGTCGGCTCCGAGAACCCCAGGGGAGCGCCGGGGCCCCCCGTGCTGCCCTACTGCCCCCTTCATCCTCCCTCCCAACGGAATCACACTGTAAACGCCAAGGAAAGCCTTCCGACACGCACTCCGGCAAGACTACCGCGAGCGCCAAAGCCTCCGGCTCGGTCCTGTAGGGAAAATGGCGCCCATCACCCCATTTCCCTCCCGGGCAATCAAAAGGACCAACCTCCCTCCCTCGTTACAAGATGGCGCCTCCCGCTGGGGCCCCAGAATCGGCATAAGCCACTCGTCGGTGAGGTGGAGTGGTCCGGGATGAGCGGATCTCCCAACCACTCAGACACACGAGCTTTAATTCCGCCCTTGGCGCCAGCCACTCAGGCGCAGCCAGGAAGACCAAGTAACGATGACGTTCGCAAAGTAGGCGTGGCTAGTGGCGTTTTCCAGCCCGTCACTAAACATGGACCAATAGAGAGCCAGAGTCTCCCAGTGAGTGACGCAAGCACCACCCAATGGAGGCTAGGGGCGGGCTTCAGAATTGCTATGCGTGTTGCGGGGCCTGGGGGCCGGGCGGCTGTTTCCTGTCCTGGTGCATGGTGGTCGGACGAAGGAATTGTTGGAAAATTTTCTCGGAGGTTCGTATATAAATGTGTTTTTACCCAGTGTGCATTATTCTCCGCCCGGCCGCCGCCCTCAGCGCGGCGGCGCGGGCCCACTCGGGCCCCGGCTCTACCTCCAGCTCTTCCTCATGCCGGGCCCTAGGCCTTGCCGATCCCACGGCCGCCTTCGCAGCGGAGCCCGGGCAAAAGCGGAGTTTATTAATAACCCAAGGCCGCCACTCCGGGGCGGCGGAGCCTTTCTAGTCGAGGACGCCACCTCCCTCCCCCTCACGCCGCGCCCCGCCTGTTCCCCTTTGGGGGCCGCTGAAGGGAGGGAGAGCAAGCGGGGAGGGTGGAGCTCTGGGGAGCCGGGCGGCTTTCCTCAGCCTGACCTTCCGCGCGGGAGTGCGTCCCCAGGCGCGCCATGGCGAAGCTCGTCGGCCTGCACCTCCGGACCTCGGTTCCCAGCCAGCCCCAGCAGGGGCGCGGGCCTGGCGGCTGGGGACGCCGCTGGTGCATCGTACTCGGGTTTCTTCCTATTCTGATCGTGGGCATATTTGTTCTTTTTCTCAATTTTTCTTTAAAGGTTTCTAAGGCCTAATATCGAATATTCCAAAATAGCCTTTTGTCATTTCCTTGTTTGCTTTGCTATTGGCCAAAAAACAAATGTTTAATAGTGGGATTTTTATTTACTCTTTTAACTTTTCCCCTTTCGTTACATGTAGTAAGTAGAAAAGAATACCACTGCCCATCTGTTAGTTTAGAGTCGATTTTTGTCTTCACTTTTGAAATATCCAAATCGGCTGGCATAGTTCGTTGAAAATGTTTGAAATTGAAAGTTTCAGATTGTGTTCAGTTTGGTCCTTATTTTTCTAGGAAAGATGTTTTGCTGTAGTTGGCAAAAAACCTTCACTCTAAGTATATGTTAAATGAAGTCTTAAGATTTCAAAACATCAATGAGCATAAACCTGACATTTTGACTATTTGGAAATTTAGTCAACACAGCAAATACTCTCTTCTATTTTGAATAGCTTTATCTGGGCTTGGTGGCTCTGTCTATAATCCCAACATTCAGAGCGTGACACTGGAGGAATCCCTCAAGTTCAAGGGTACCCTTTATTGCATAGTTATACCTAGCTACACACTGGGAGGTACCATCTCAAAATAAATAAAAGGTCAACAATGCTTTTGACAATTCACATACCTTCAAATTCACCTTCTGAGATATAATCAAAACTGGGTCTAGTTCAGCTTTGTAATCTTTCTCCCAAGGCTAACATAGGAGAAATTACAAATTCAAGGCCTGACTTGACCTACAGATTGAGTTTAAGGCCAACCTGAGCAATGAGGCCATAACTCAAAAAAAAAAGTAAAAAGCAGGTTGGAGATGTAGCACAGTGGTATGCTTACCTGTCAAATACAAAGCCTTAAATTTAGCCCTTAAAACTGCAAATAAACTCACCATGCTGATGGATACCTATAATCCTAATACTTGGGAGTAGAGACAGAAGCATCAGAAGTTCAAGGTCATTCTTTACTACTACATACTGAGTTCAAGTCCAGCCAGCTATGGTAACACAAGAGCTTGTCTCAGGAAAGGAAAAAAAAAAATTCAATAGTCTGGGAAGGTGGTGAACCGCCTTTAATTCAGCAGCACTCAGTAGGCAGATGGATCTCTGAATTCAAAGTCAGAGAAACCTTGTCTCAAAAAGAAAAAAAAAATATATATTTGCCTGGCTTAGTGCCCAAGTAAGCCAGAAGGAGGTGCCAGGTCTCCTGGAATTGGAGTTACAATGATTGTGAGTCTCCATGTGAGTGCTGGGAACCAAATTGAGATTCTCTGGAACAATCTTAACCACAGAAGCGTCTCTCCAGCTCCCTAAATTTCCATGTTTTATTTATTCTCTCTGTGTATATGTAAGCCACCATATACATGTAGAGGTGACAGGACAACTCGATGGGGTCTGTTCTGTCCCTCCACCTTGTGGGCCCCAGGGAGTTAACTCTTGTCAGGCTTGGCAGCAGGCACCTTTCCCACAAGTCAGTTACTGGCCCTCTAAGCACAGGGTTTAATGTCTGTGGTATAATACCTTAGTTATGGAACTGTGTTCACAGCTGGGTGGCACCCATCTGTAGTCCCACCCAGTGGGCAGCAGAAGGATGATTACTGCGGTTCAAGGAAGGCCAGCTTGGGCTTCATGAGTTCCTGGCTAGTTAGCAGGACTGCATAGGAAGACCCTGCCTCTAGAAAAGGGAGGGGGAGGGTAACACAAGGAGAGAGGAGGGGAGGGGAGAGACTGCTTGTATCATTTGCACATTTATACCTCTAACAACAGCTATAAGGATTCTAACTTCTTCACATCCTTGCAACTTTTGTTTTTGTTTTTGAGACAGTATCTCCATTTAGTCCTAGCTGTCCTACTTTGTAGAAGAGGCAGGCCTTCAATTCAGAGATCCTCCTGCTTCTGTTTCCCAAGTCCAGCCTTCTTTGCAAATTCTTATTACTATTAGACTTTTGTTCTATTGTTTGAGACAGATCATGCTATATAGTCCAAACTTTATGCTTAAACTTAGTATCCTGCCAGACCATCTGTGTGCTACCACACACACAGTGACATTTTATTTTATTATAGCCATCCTACTGAATATGAAATAGTGGTATTTATCTCTTGTGGGTTTCGTTTGCATTTCTTTAATGCCAATGAAATTAAATATTCATTTATTGGTCATTTGTTTATCTTTGGAGAAATGTCTGTAGCTTTTCCCTATTAAAAGTTGACCTGGAGGGGACTGGAGAGATGGCTCAGAAGTTAAGAGCACTGACTGTTCTTCCCGAGGTCCTGAGTTCAATTTCCAGCAACCACATGGTGGCTCACAACCATCTATGATGACATCTAGTGCCCTCTTCTATATACTGTATACTTAATAATAAATAAATAAATTAAAAAAAAAAAAAGTTGACCTGGAGAGATGGATCAGCAGTTAAAGCCTGACTCTCACAACCAGAAAGATTAGGTGTTTGATTATAAAGCTTGATTATGTACTTTTTAAAAAAGTTTATTACATTTATCTCTCTTTGTTGTGGGGTGTGTGTATGTGTTTGGGGAGCTCATGTATGTAAAAGAACAGGTTGTGAAAGTCAGTTTCCTGGAAATTGAACTCAGGTTGTTAGGCTTGGCTCAGTGATAGAGCACTTATCCTGGATTTCATCCTCTACAGTTGGGGGGGGGGGAAGCTGGTGATGGATGGAATATTGGAAGTCTCTTTTCTCTACACTTACCTCTTAGTCCTTCATATTCCTGGGAGTAAATCATTTGAATTTACATACATGCTTGCTTTGTTATTATATGCAGTTTTTAAAACCTGAGTGTCATCATACCAGACATATTCTTCTGCCATTTGCTTTCTTCCTCACTATATATCTGAGACACATTTCTCACCATTTTGTGTAGATAAGATCTCTATTTTTACTTCTGGGTAGAGGTCAAACCCACAGTCTTGCAGATGGTAGCCAGGAGCTCTAGAATAGAGTTGTGCCTTGAGAGGTGATTTATTTTTATTGTATGCTTCATTTCTTGGTAGCATATTTAACGTCTTTTTGATGAACTTTTAGATTGTTAATGTTCTGTTGAGCTGTGCATGCTTACAAGTGTTTTTAATTTTTCATTATAATTTATTGAGGGAGGGCATATACTTGGTGCAGTGCCTGTGTAGAAGTCAGAGGCCAACTTAGGAAGTCTCTCTCCTTCCCTTCTGTGGGTCCCAGGAATCAGATTCAGGCCATCTGCTGAGCCACCCCACAGACCCTCAGGAGTGTTTAATAAATACTAAAAATCATATGGTTGGACATCTTTGTGTTTGTTTATTTTATGGATGGACATGATATCACATGTCTTTAATTCCAACACTCACAGAAGGAATCAGATATCCGAGTTCAAGCTTGCAGGGTTGCATAGACTATCTCAACAAAACAAAACAAAAAAACAAAAAGTTATTGTTTAAATTATGTGTATATTGATGGATCTGTAGGTGAGTGTTGTCCATGAATGCCTGTGGAGGCCAGAGGCATCAGATCCTCTCTAGAGCTATAATTAAAAGCAGTTGGGAGCTCCCTGATGTGAATGCTGGCAATTGAACTTGGGTCCTTTTTTGTTTTTGAGATTTATTTATTATATATACAGTGTTCCGTCTGCATGTATGCCTGCAGGGCAGAAGAATGTCGTATCTGTGTCAAGGGACCCCTAAGACCACCAGGGAGCTGGTTTCTGATGCAGACACATGAGGGTCAGTTTGTTCTTTTGGACAGGTTTGAAGGAACCCAGGCCAAAATTCTTTGTTCTGACTTAGCAGAGGGAAATTGGCCCCGAGCTTGGGGTTGAGAGGGTTTTTAAAGGAAAAAAAAAAAAAATACATAAATGGGATGTTACATGTCTTGATATTTCAGGATTGGGCAAAAGGATATGAGGTAGAGTAATTCTTGGAAAATATTGGTTAAACCAAGTTTTGAATCTATTGGCTACCAAGTAGGCATGTTCCTGAGATTTTTTCCTAAATTCTTTTTTTTTTTAAGATTTATTTATTATGTATATAGTATACAGAAGAAGGTACCAGATATCATTATAGATGATTGTGAGCCACCATGTGGTTGCTGGGAATGGAACTCAGGTCCTCTGAAAGAACAGTCAGTGCTCCTAACCTCTGAGCCATCTCTCCAGCCCCTTTTTCCTAAATTCTTCTTAGATCTAGGCCCTGCCCTCAGGCACTAAAAGGTCTTTCCCTGAGATAAAGTTAACAGTAAATCTATACCTTCACAAAGAAGACACCAGGTCTCATTGTAGAGGGCTGTGAGCCACCATGTGGTTGCTGGGAATTCAACTCAGGACCTCTGGAAAAACAGTCAGTGCTCTTAACCTCTGAGCCATCTCTCCAGCCCTCATCCCTAGAATATTTTTTTTTAAACTTTATTTATTATTTATTTATTTATTTGCCTTGGTGTTTGCCTGGAACTGGAACTGCAGACAGTTGTTAGCTGCCATGTGGGTGCTGGGAATCGAACCCGGGTCCTCTGGAAGAGCAGACGGTGCTCTTGACCGCTGAGCCATCTCTCCAGCGCTCCCTAGAATATTTTTTTAAGAAATCTTTTTATTTTTTTTTTTTATGAGCCATCTTTGTAGACCTGAAAAAAGGGTTTTTGTTTGTTTGTTTGAGATGGGATTCTCTGTGCCACCCTGTCACTAGCTTGGTAGACCTGCCTTTGCCTCCCTAGGGATTAAAGGTGTGTGCTACCACGCCCAGCTTTGAAAAAGGAACCTTTAGCAGTTCAAGACCAGATTATTGTAACCTTAAGAAAAATATTTAGTCACAGGGGTCTTGAGAAATTTTACTATGGATATCTTGATATGTTAGAAATAGTGAAATGGCAAACCATCAGAGCATAAAGATCAACTAGCAGCCTTGGCTGTGGGGGGGGGCTGTAATGTGATGTGTTATTCTGAGAATATCTTTGATTTCAAAGGAACTCCCAGGAGAATGCCCAGCTATTATTTGGACTTTTTCCCTCTTAGGCTGAGGGGCAGGGCTGGGGTAGAACTTTTGCCTAGCATATTGTATAAGATCCTCGATTCCTCCCCAGCACCACAAAATGCTTTATTAAAAAGACTTGGCATATTATCAACTTGTTTGTTCTTTTTCATTCCCTTTTTTTATGGTTTTATTTAAGCACGAAGAAAATGTGCATGTGAACTGTCTGTTCATTTCTTTGATGTTCATCCCTTTGAAACTGGTGACTCTGATGGCCACTGAGGCCACTGTCTCCAGGATGACTTTGAGGAAGAAACACTGTAAGAGGTTTCAGCACAGTAAAGCTCCTGGCCTATCAGGAATCAGGAGGTGCTTGTGTGCTTTTGGCGCCCATAACCAATGTTGGGCATAAGGGTCTAGGCCTGATTCTTTACCGAATGTTCCCACGAGTAACCTCTGGGTTTTTGACAGTTATGCTTAATTTTTCCTACTGGTCTGACGTACTGGACAAACTTCATCTTGGACTTCACCAGAATTCATCCAAAATATGGAGTAAGAGATAGCAGCCACCTCCAGAGGCAGAGTCCTATTATGTAGATCAGGCTGATCTTTGACGTGCAGCCATTTCCCTGCCTCTACTTCCTTATTGCTAGGATGTCAGGAGCTTCATCAGTGTTCTCACATATGTGGTAGGTCTTCCTCTGTTGCTGTGTAGGTAATAGTCTATCAGGGATTCTTTATTTCTTCTTTACCCACTCTTTTATGGATGGACATTTAAATTCTTTCTAGCTCAGAATTATCAGCAACTTTATAGCTCCCTTCACCCCCCAGGTAAGGATTGAACCCAGAGCCTTGTGCTTGCTTGGTTCTACCACTGAGCTAAATCCCCAACCTCATATAAATATTCTTATAAAAGTCTTTTTTTGGTGTGGGGTAGGCTTGGGAGATGGCTCAGCAGTAAAAAACACTGCCTTTTCTTCCAGAGGACCAAGGTTCAATTCCCAAATCCAACACCTTCACACTACTGTACATGAAGGCAAAACACCAATGCACATGAAATAAATAAATAAATAAACAAACAAACAAACTAATAAATAAGGGCTGGAGAGATGGCTCACTGTTCTTCCAGAGGACCTGAGTTCAATTCCCAGCATCCACATGGCAGCTAACAACTTTCTATAATTTCAAGATCTGACACCCTCACACAGTTATACATGCAGGTAAAACACCAATTCACATAAAATAAAAACAAATAATTTTTTAAAAGTCTTTTGGTAGATGGTTTTTATTTCTGTGGGAGTAGGTTTTAGGAATAACCTGAGTTTCATTGTATCTACAGAGGATTTACAAAACAATCAAAGGTACAAACAGTGAGAAATCTTTAAGTCTGTGTGTGTGTGTGTATCTTGAACATTGACTTACACCCTCAGTCCTCAGGAAATACTTTTAGCAACAGCTTGAAAACAAATAATAGTTGTGACAAGGAGAGAGTAATAGCTGGAGTAGATGTGGTATTTTGCTTGCTTTATTTACACTTTTTTATAGATAGATAAATGGATGAATGTTGATACTAGGGAACTAAGGTAGTTATCATTCACACAAGGCCCCTGAGCTACCTAAAGGGGGAGAGGTTGATAAATGTAGAGAATGAGAGAAATGCAGTGCAATCCCCGACACTGTAATTTGAGGTGGCATGGTTTATGCTGTTATTGTTTTGAGACAAGGTCTCACTGTGTATCCTTGGGTGGCCTAGGACTGTGTAGATCAGACTACTATAGATTCATAGGGATCCCACCTCTGGAGTGCTGAGGTTAAAGGCCTGTACCTAGATACTCTGCCCAATAAGTGTTTTACTATTACAAAACGCAAACCTGGGCATATTTACTAAACATCTCTGTATAAATCTGCCCATTAGCTATGTCATTAACATGTCTTGCTGGAGTCTTAAAAGATGTTAGTTTTAATAACCCTACCCTTTTTTCCATAAAGCACCATTCACATCCTTTAACAGTTTTGTGTGTGTGTGTGTGTGTGTGTGATTTGCAAGTGTTATTTGCAGCTTTTTTAAAAAAATAAAAGTTTTTGTTTGTTTTTGAGATTGGGTCTCACTGTGTAACTCTGACTATTTTAGAATTCACTGTGTAGACCAGGCTGACTCTGCCTCCTGAGCTAGGATTAAAGATGTGTGTCACCATGCCCAGCCAAGATTTTACATTTGTATATTTAGTGTGCTCACTGGTGTGCATGTGTGGATGGATGACTTGTAGAACTCAGTTTCCTCTATGGAAATTCTGGGGATGAATCAAACTTGAAAGAAAGTGAGTGCCTTTCCTTGGGAGCCATCTCAGCTTTTATTTCATGTGCGTCTTTCCTTGTTCTCAGGTGCTTATGTTTTTCTTCAAGGTAGAAAATGTTGTTAGCACAAATAAATCGGGATTCTCAGGGAATGACAGAATTTCCTGGAGGAGGAATGGAGGCCCAGCATGTCACCCTATGCCTGACAGAGGCCGTGACCGTGGCAGGTAAGCAGTTGTGCTTGAAAGGAAGTATGATAGTGAGAACTAAGGAGAAAAGAGTCGCACACACAAGTATCCAGTGTATCTGGATGACACACTTTCTTCCCCTCTCTCTGACATCTTCAGTTTAGCTAGATAGCTATTTGTTTGTAAATTCTTAACAAAGGATTCTATTTAATTCTGTTTAAGAATTAAGCAACTTTTTGCCTAGTTTTCATTCTATAGAGAAAAATTAATGTCATTAGCACGCATGTATGTGGCTATCTGAAAAATACTTTTGTTTTATCATAGATGGTGACAATTTAGAAAATATGGAAGGTGTAAGTTTGCAAGCTGTGACACTTGCAGATGGCTCTACTGCTTATATACAGCATAATTCTAAAGGTATGTGCATCGTGTGTGGCCAGCTGATTAATGCCAATGACTCAGAGCCCTTACCAACTAGACCTCCATTCCAATCTCCTAAAGATGCTGCATAATACTTAAGTTGTTTCAGTTTGGTAATTTTGTGCTACCCTTTGAGATAGCTGAAAGATATTCTTGGGTACTAAAAGAGAAGGGGAAGAGGAGTTACTTTTTTACTCTAGGTTGTTTCAATGTGTTTAAAAACATGTAAAGATTATATTTGGTTTTCTTAAAATGACATTGTCTCTGAATTGATGTTTAGTTTGCTTCAGGAAATAGCCCAGTTCTAAACTCCTTTTTTTTTTTTTTTGTATGGAAAATTGCTGTGTGTGTGTGTGTGTGAGAGAGAGAGAGAGAGAGAGAGAGAGAGACATGCCTTTTCAGCTTCCCCATGCTCAGGGTCATTGGTACTTAATGGCTCTGAGAGGTACAGAGATTCAGTGTATGTCGCTTACTGTGACAGGCCACTCTTCCTCTTGAATTTATCTGATTGGAATTGGAGGGAGGAAGGGTGGCTGAGGGAGGATTTTCTGCTTTCTGTAGGATCACTGGATGTGGTATTGATGCTCAGAACATTGAGGGAAGAACCAAGATGAACATGAGCTTAAGTAGTGTATGTTTTTATAGTTGACATCATTTTGAAATTGTATAAAGTTTTAATTATTTTGCTGCTAATTTATTTTCTTGAATATTTTGTTCTAGATGGGAGACTCATTGAAGGCCAGGTCATTCAGTTGGAAGATGGTTCTGCTGCCTATGTTCAGCATGTCCCCATACCTAAAAGTAGTAAGTATTTAAGATACAGAACAGCCAGGTCTCTGTGAGTTTGAGGCCATCTTGGTCTGTAGAGCACAGGGGAGCCAGGGCTGTACAATGTGACCATTTCTTAAAAAAAAAAAAAAAAATAGACAGCCCACAACAAACCCCCTTATTCTCACACCTCATAATTTGTTGCCTCCAGCTTGTTCTTACTACTTAAATTTGGTCCAATTTCTAGTCTTTCTCTAAAGAAGTGTCAGTAGATTCCAGAGAGTGGATCAAACTTAACCAAGACTCCTCTGAACAATAATGCAAAAGACAGCCAGCAATAATGGAAAAGCAATCCTAAGGAAATGTGGCTATGTTGGAGCTAAATTTCACACCACTCATTTTTTTTTTTTTTTTTTAATTCTCCTTCTTTAAATTCTCCTTGTCCTTGGGAAATATTCTTAAAACAAGTCTAAAAATTCCCTTTTTCTTGAGATAGTTTCTCAAAGCAACTTCACTGAGATTATTTAAATGTCCAGTGATTTCTAAAGCAAGTATATGTGTTAATCTGACTCTCTGCTGCTGTGTGTTAGCTGGAACATGCTGAAAATAGGGGATCTAAATGTAAGCATTGCTTTCGAGCAGGGGACAGTTTGCGGCTGGAGGATGGCCAAGCAGTGCAGCTAGAAGATGGAACCACTGCATTTATCCACCATGCTTCTAAAGGTACAGTAGTTCTGTGAGCGTGAGTAACATAAGGGAAAGGTGGGAGCCTTTGGCTGCTGGAGAGTTTTCAAGGAATAAGCAGTTGTTTCAAGGTCTACATATCTGGTTTTGTCCCTGTTGAGTTGATATTTTATTCTTTGGTAGCTGTTGCCTTCTCTGGGTCCTAGGCAAGTGTGGTAGCTATGGGGTCCCTGGTAGAGAGTGCTTCTGTGGTGGACCAGTGAGTGACACAAAGGAATGGAGATGGGCTAGGAAGAAAGGCTGATACAGGCCGTGGGAAGGATCAAGGAGGACTAGGCCTGCACCAAGTCTCTAGGGACTAAAGGTCGGTGGAAAGAGGGGCTCCTGCAGGTCAGAGAAAGAGTGAGTCTACAGAAATAGGAATGAAAGAGCAGTGGACACTCTGGATCTACACCAAGAGGCAGAAATCCCCAGGACAAGAGGTGGGTGGGCAGGAGGAACTCCTGTAGGCAATCTGAAAAGAGGAAGAGTAAGTCTGGGGAGATCAGAATTGGGGACAAAAAGGACAGTAAAATTATCTACCTACATCTCTGCCCAGTGTTAGCCTCTGTGGGTCCATGGTAGAAAGCTTTTCTGTGGATTAGTGACTGACACAAAGGAATAGAGATGAGATATAGGGAAAGCGGAGAGGATTGGTGGACTAATGTGATGCTTTTAATGTAATGCCTTTCTTTTCCATTCCCTCAGATAGTTATGACCAGAGCTCACTTCAGGCAGTTCAACTGGAAGATGGTACAACAGCCTACATCCACCATGCAGTGCAAGTCCCACAGTCTGATACCATCCTGGCAATTCAGGCTGATGGGACAGTGGCAGGGCTGCACACTGGGGATGCCACAATTGATCCAGATACCATTAGTGCTTTGGAGCAGTATGCGGCAAAGGTATGGCACTTTGCAACTTCAATACCATGTCTGGATCAGGGCTGTAGCTTAGTTGTTAAGAGTGTTTGTTGTGCTACGTACCTAGCCCTAGAGTGAGTACTAGCATTGCATAAACCAAATGTAGTGGTACATACCTGCAGTTCCAGCACTTTGTAGGTAGAACAGGAGAGTCAGTTCATTGTCATCCTTAACTACCTAATAAGTTGAAGGCCAGCCTGGGATACATGAGACCCTATCTCAAGGACAAAGCAAACAAACCACCACCAACAACCAAAAAAAAAAAATTAAATTAAATTAAAAAAACACTACCAAAAAGAAGGAGGGGGCGGGGCCTCGGGAGATGGCTCAGCAGTTAAGAGCACTGGTTGCTCTTCCAGAGGACCTAGGTTCAATTCCCAGCACCCACATGCAGCTAACAACTGTAACTCCAAGATCTGACACACTCACACAGGCAAACATGCAGACAAGACATCAATGAACATAAAATAACAAATTATTTTTAAAAGAAGGGGAAGCAAAAGTAGCAATTTAAAATAAAAAATATGAGTCAGTACTAAAGAATCTAACATTTATTTTCAAATAAATGAATGCCGGGAATGTAGTACATGCTTATAGATGATCACAGGTTTAAAGACAAACTTGGGCTACATTAGTGTGATCCTGTTTCAACAACAATTAAAGAAATGCAGAAAGAGGACTAGAGAGATGGCTTAGTTAAGAACACTTGTGCTGGGCAGTGGTTGTGCACATCTGTAGTCCCAGTACTCGGGAGACAGAGGCAGCAGGTTTGAGAGCAGCCTGGTCTACAGAGTGGATTGTAGGACAGCCAGTCACACAGAGATTCACCTATGCCTGCCTCCCGATTGCTCCGATTAAAGACATGCACCACCACTGCCTGGCTGGGATATTTTTAAAATACACAATGAAATAATAAATCTGCATGTTAACCAGCCATAACCATTATCAAAATATACAATCTAGGGCTAGAGGTTTAGCTCCTTTGTACAGTGTTTCTCTAATGTGTGTGAGGTTTTAGGTTCAGCCCCCACCACTGCAGATAAATGAATTAAACCTTTTAAAGCTTTCTTTTATTCTCTTAGGTGTCCATTGATGGGAGTGAAAGTGTGACAAATACAGGATTAATTGGAGAAAATGAGCAAGAAAAAAAAATGCAGGTATGTGAAGCTGAGTCATGTTAGTTGAAAGATTTTTTTAAAGATTTATTTATTTATTGTGTATACAGTATACAGAAGAGGGTACCAGATGTCGTCATAGATGGCTGTGAGCCACCATGTGGTTGCTGGTAATTGAACTCAGGTCCTCTGGAAGAATAGTCCATGCTCTTAACCTCTGAGCCATCTCTCCAGCCCCCATGGATATTTTTATTATTATTTTAAGTTGTGTGTGTGTGTGCATGCACGTGCTTACCAAGATGTCTGTCTGTGCAGGTCCTCATGAGTACTATGTAGGTCAGAGGCATATAATTTCCTTGGAGTTGGAGTTAAAGTGGTTATAAGTCTTCTGATGTGCTAGGAATCAAGCTTGGGTTCTTTGGTAGTCATTTGCAAATGTTTTGGTTTTTGAATTTCTGGGGTTTGTTTTGTTTTGTCGGCTGTACTAAGGATTGAATGTAGGGCTTATGCTTTAAGACCCAGCCCTTGGTGTCATAACTTCTGAAATAGTCATTTTACAAAGACCTTTAGGAAATGTCATTGTTTAAATTTTTGGCGTACACAGAAATGACCCTGTACTAAATCTAAGTGTAGAATAGGACACATGGATTTTATCTCTTATGGGGGATTCACATTATCTGACACCATCTTTATTGCTTTTGAAATAAAAATACATTTGACATTGTCTTGAGGTTTCATTTCCTTTAAACAAAAGACAGTAGCTGTTGAAAATGGATCCCTTGTGTATGTCAGAAAATAGCAAGGTACAATGGAAATTTTGTTTGTTTTGGATATTTTTAGTAGATTCTCACTGTATAGCTCAGCTTTAATCTCATGATCCTCCTCCCTCAGCCCTCCTAAATTCTGTGATTTCAGGCATGTGCTACAACACTGGCATGCACACTGGAGGTTTTCTAGGTGGAATTAGATCTGTGAGCTCAAACTGCACTCTGTTACAGTGTCCCATTTGACTGTTCCAGAGTACTGACTTTAGCCTTAGAACAGAATGACTTCATGATTTGAAGTGCTAGACTCTTAGCAAAATGATGTTTTGAGTTGTAGCACATAATATAGTTTTATTTTTTTTGTAGTCAGATTTTTCTTTGGGCTGCCAGCTCACAAATAATGGAGACTTATTATTAATTATGAAAGCCTGTTCTTAGCTTAGGCTTGTTCTCAGCTAGCTTTTATAGCTTTAATTAACCTATTCATATTAATCTACATTCTGCCACATGGTGTTACCTATCTTCGTGTTACCTGTCTCCTGTCTCATACCTCCTGTTTCCTCTTCCTGTTTCCCTGGCAAATCCATGTGTCTAGATTCTTCTTCCCAGTTTATCTCTTTTTATTTTGAAAGCAATAACTTCATCTATTGTATTTCTGTATAGATACCTTAAGTCATGTTTGTTTGGTTTTTTTTCTAGATTGTCCTACAAGGGCATGCTACAAGAATAACTCCTAAATCTCAACAGAGTGGAGAGAAGGCATTTCGATGTAAATACGATGGATGCGGAAAACTCTACACAACAGCTCATCATCTTAAGGTATATAAGAGAAAAGTAGCTAATAACAAACACTGAGATCTTGCCTGCCTCTGCCTCCTGAATGCTGGGACTAAAGATGTGGGCCGCAGCCACCCAGCCTTGTAGAGGGCTATTTTTAAAGAGAGGACTACTGTACCTAGCCTCAATATTTTTATTTTAACTGCAACAAAACAAATAAAATATGCCATGACTCTTAATCAATAACTCAGATTTAATGAATAACTTACCTTGTGTAAGGAAGTATATTTGGAACAGTGGCCTTAAGAGCATATCTTCTGTACTTATCAATGTGTGGCTTTGGCATTTTAAGTGACCTCTTGGTACCTCATTTCCCCTTATCTATAAAACTGTTTGCCAGGCAATTGTGGTGCATGCCTTTAATCCCAGAACTGAAAAAACAGAGCCAGGCAGATTTCTGTGAGTTCAAAGCCAGCCTGATCTATAAATCAAGTTCCAAAACAGCCAGAACCCTATCTTTAAAAAAAGAAAACAAAACAAAACAAAAACTGGTTATGTCAGGCTGGGAATGTCACTCACTCAGTAGAGTACTTGCCCAGTCCTGCGCCACCTAAACTGGTCATGGTGACACATGCCTTTGATCAGTGCTCAAAGGGTGGAGGCAGAAGCCTCAAGGTAAGGTCACCCTCACTACAAAGCCAGGCTGGGACAAATGAGATTGTCTATAACATAACCTTTTCTTATAGAGAGAATAAGTTATCACTGTTCATATAAATTACTCAAGAGGATGAACCCATTAAAGGTTCAGTGAATGTTGAGCCTTGGTATAAGTACACATATGTCATAGCAACCTTCAGAAGTGGCTGCTATTTTACCTCACTTTATAGAGAGGACTTTGAGGCTTAGAAAGTCAGGTGCAGAGTTGAGATGTAGCTCAGTCAGTAGAGTGTAATTGGTATTTTCTTTGGTCTGCCAACCAGCTTTCAAATAAAGACACAGAGACTTATTAATAATTATGAATGTTCAGCCTTAGCTTAGGCTTGTCCCACTAGCTCTTTTAACTTAATTTCATCTTTTTCTATTCATCTATGTTTTGCCTCAGGGCTTCTTACCTTCTTTTATTATTTGACCAATCAGATGCCTAAGGCAGGCAAGGTAAAACAGCTACACATTTTCACACACGAAGGAGGATCAAGAGCATAAGGTCATCCCTGCCTATATAGAGAGTTTGAGGCCATTGTGGGATACATGAGACTCCAGCTCAGATGGATGGGTAACTAGGTAGGGAGGGAGACAGAGAGAAACAGGTACCCAAGGCCACCTGTCCAGACTGTAGTGTAACCTTGCTTCAGGTTTCAGACACATGGCTTCCTAGCACAGTATGCATGCCACAGTTCACTCTGAGAAGCCTGTGGCTCTCTTTGTTTTCTTCATGCAGATGTGTCATAGGAGTTTCTGCGACCACTCTAAAGGCACTCAAATGGTCCTGCTTCTTGTTTTAAAAGAGTCCTTGTTGCTATATAACATCTGGGTCCACATTGAGAATTACTGGGCTATAGGGTTTTTGTGGAAAAGCTTTTTTTTTAAAGTATACAATAGGACTAGTAATATAGTTCAGTAATAACTATTGCCTCTCATATCTGAGTTCAATCCCCAGTCCTGTGCTATAAAAGAAAAAGGGGCAGGGGAGCATAAAACTAAACCATTTACTAGTGGAGGAAAAATTACATTTAACTTGAGAACATCCTACTTATCGAACATGTAAAGGAAACAGAATCATGTTTGTGTTTTAATAACAGGTCCATGAGCGCTCTCACACAGGAGACCGGCCTTATCAGTGTGAGCATTCAGGCTGTGGGAAAGCATTTGCAACAGGTAAAAGCATAAATTTTCTTTGATTCTTAGTTCGGTGGGGGATTGCCCAGGGCAAGCCAGCGCCAGGGCCCGGCCAGTGGCAGAGTCCCTTCCCTTTTTTGAGACTACAGAAGCACAAGATCAGTTTTTTAGTTTTGTACTTTCTATATAATATTTGTATATATGTGTGCCTGCATGAATTTAGGTGTGTCATGTATGTGCAGGTGCCCCTGTAAGCCAAAGCAGATGACTAGATTCCCTGGAACTGAAGTTAGAGGCAGTTGTGAGCAATGTGATGAGTGTGCTGGGACCCCAAAGCTCTGCTACAGCAGTATGCACTCTGGGCTGCTGAGCCATTTATCCAACCCCGTCGGTCTCTTTCTTGATTGCTCTTGTCCTGCTTACTCTGGACCTCCTCTGTGTTATCATTTTTTTCCAAAGGTCTAGCTCCACCTACATATTTTCTGCTTCTCATTCCATCCCCTATTTTCTTCTACCAAGGAAAATAAAATCCATGTGTTAGAAGCCAGTTAGGGCAGTGCACAATTTTAATCTCATCACTGGGGAGGCAGGGCAGGCTTGAGGCCACATTGGTCTATTTAATGTGTTCCAGGCCATCAAAGGCTACAAGCCACGGCTGCCCTCCCCCCAAATGCTGACTTAAAATATAATTAATAAAGGCCTAGTGAGCCATAGAGAATTGAGCCATCTGTCATAAGGATGCTGGGAATCCAACCCAGATCTTTTACAGAAGCAACAAATGTCCCAAATCACTGAGCAGCTCTCAAGCCCCAACCTTTTCTAACATTTGGGTTTTTCTGTTTAGTTTTTTTGTTTTTGTTGTTGTTTTTATTTTTGAGGCATTGTCCCACACCGTATCCCAGGCTGGTCTCAAATTGATGGCAGTCCTTCTATTTCAGCTTCCCATATACTGGGATACAGGCACAAGCCCCCACACCTACCTGCCTCATATATTCTTAATATTGTCATCCTAGTATATAGGCCTACTATTTTATCCTGGTCATTTGCTGTATATTTCCATAAATTAATCTCTGAATACTTGTTTAGAGGGGTATTGTATTGCTGAATTTGTCTTTCTTTTTGTTTTTCGAGACAGGGTTTCTCTGTGTAACCCTAGCTGACCTAGAATTCAGTCTGTAGACCAGGCTGTCCTCAAAACTCAAAGAGATCCAACTGCCTTAGCTTTTGCTGGGATTAATGGCATATGCTACCACTGCCTGATGCTAAATTTCTTTTAAATTTTTCTTAAAGGTTATGGATTAAAAAGTCATTTCAGAACTCATACCGGAGAAAAGCCATATCGATGTTCAGAAGATAATTGTACAAAATCTTTCAAAACTTCAGGAGATCTACAGAAGCACATCAGAACCCATACAGGTACTACAGAGTATCAAATCTAGACCAGAATTTATTTATTTATTTATTTACTTACTTACTTATTTATTTTTAGCACAAGCTAACATTGGATTTGTGATGCTTTTGCATCAGTTTCTCTAGGTCTGAATTACAAACTATTACTATGAGACTAAACTGGGAATTCTTAATTTTGGGAGTGGGGATGGAGTCTTTGAAAGTATCTAAAGGAATCATTATCAGAGCCTTATCTTAACCTCCTAAAATTCCATCTAGTTTTCTGTAAAATTCCGTCTAGTTTTCTGTTTGTACCTGTGTATTTCTTTCCAAGGTAAAGCCCTAGATCACCAACACTCTCAGTTTTCAGAAATTATCTAAAGCCCTAGATCACCAACACTCTCAGTTTTCAGAAATTACCTAAGCAACAAGCTTATTTTCCTAGGATTACACAGTTGATAAGTAGCCAAATTGAGAACAGACCCTAAGGTACAGAATTTTTCTTCTGCTGCTAAAGGAAATATCTGAGGTTAAGTATGATAGTCCCAGCTCTTGGAGGCAGATCTCAGAGTTACAGAACAATCTGGTCTACACAGAGCTAGTTCCAGGACAGCCAGAGCTACAAAGAAAAACGCTGTCTGGAAAAACAACAACAACAAAAATTATGACTAATAATAGGTACATATATGTATGTGTTCAATAGACATTTTGATGTGTTCTGTGGGAGGCGCTGGATTAAAGGAATAGCAAATTATTTTCTTTTTTGTATTATTAATTATTGTGTGCACACACACTATACTGTGCATGTCAAGGTTGGAAAACAGCTCACAGAGGTTGGCTTTCAACTTCTTTTTTTTTTTTAATTAATTTATTTATTTACTTTTATGTGCATTGATATTTCGCCTGCATGTATGTCTATGTGAGTTTGCTAGCCACATCCTTTGGAACTAGAGTTATAGACAGTTGTGTTCTGCCATGTGGTTGCTGGGAATCGAACCGGGGTCCTCTGGAAGAGCAGCCTGTGCTCTTAACCTCTGAGCCATCTCTCCAACTCTCGGTTCTCGCCTTCTACCATGTAGTTCTGGGGTGGAACTCAAGCTGTTAATAGAGTTGGTGACCAAGTGCTTTAGATCCAACCTACTGAGCCATCTCACTGACCCCAAAAATTATTTTTCTTTGTGCGATCATAGAATAAATAACATAAGAAATAAGCCTTAGGGAATCCTATAGTTCGAACTCAATCCCCCCCTTTTTAAAATAAAATCGTACCACACTTACTTTTGTATGTGTGTGCATATGTGAGCACCGTGGTACACACTGGGAGCTGAGAAGGGTTCTCAGGAGTTGATTCTCATTGCATCCTTTAGGTTCCAGGGATGGACCTGAGGCAGTTTTGGCAGCAAGTATTTATACCATCTTGCTAAACCTTAGTCCTTATTCCTAACCCAATTCTCCCCCCTCATTTCTTGGATGTTTTAGGGTATGCATTTTCAGCTCAGTTCCTAGTTTGCTCACTTGATGATTCTGTCTTGGAACATCAGTCGCTAATGAATGCTGAAAGCCATTCAGTTTTCTTATGTGAACCCAACGTTGGAGTGGAAGACGCATTCTTAGAGACACAGCAGCGCTTAGAAGGGAAGCTCAGGGCAAGCAGGCTGCAGACTGTGGAGAGACCCTGGGCGGAACCACAGGATGAGACACTCTCATTTTCTGTGTATTTTATTTTTTGCGCTGTTTAACTTATTCCCTTTTGTATCTTTAGGAGAAAGGCCCTTCAAGTGTCCTATTGAAGGCTGTGGTCGGTCCTTTACAACATCAAATATAAGAAAAGTGCACATTAGGACACATACGGGAGAAAGACCTTACTATTGCACAGAACCAGGATGTGGGAGAGCATTTGCCAGTGCAACTAATTATAAAAACCACGTGAGAATACACACAGGTAATGACTGCTGATGTCTTGGCCTTGTCCTTCAAGGTTTCCAGCCAGTCTCATATGGTGAGAAGAGGTTAAGCAGCTTCAATTTTTTTTTTTTTTTTTTTTTGATGAGCCCACAACATACAGTACGGTGCAGAGCCAGAGGCAGGCATTGAGTTCCTACACTCATAAGGGTCTGACAACCTGAGTTCAGTCCCCAGAACCCACATCATAGAAGAGAACTGGGTCCTACAGTTGTCTTTTAACCTGTTCCACATGCATGCAGTGCTCATACCCATACACATTCACTCTCACACACACACAAAATGAATATAATTTTTGAAAGCACTGCTGCTCTTTCAGAGGATCCAGACTTGAGTTTTAAAACCCACTTGAAGACTAAAAACCATCTGTAATTACACTTTCAGAGAAAATTATGTCCTCCTCTGGTCTCCTTGGACACTGCACACAATTGGTACATGGACATACATATAGGGAAAACACTCTTGTTTTTGTTTTTAATTTATTTATTAAAGATATTTATTTATTATGTATACTGTATACAGAAGAAGGCACCAGATGTCATTGTAGATGGTTGTGAGCCATCATGTGGTTGCTGGGAATTGAACTCAGGACCTCTGGAAGAACAGTCAGTGCTCTTAACCTCTGAGCCATCTCTCCAGCCCCCTTCTTTTTAATTTATAAAGGGCTGAAGAGATGGCTCAGCAATTAAAAGTAAGTGTACTATTCCTGCAGAGGATCTGAGTTTGGTTTCCAATAAACATTATGTCAGGTGGCTTACAACTGCCTGTAACTATTTTGATTTGTGAGCCTAGCCTCTAAAGGCTGATTCATCTCTGCACTAGACAGCTATAACCCTAGGACAAGGAGATCTGATGCCTCTTTTGGCTGCTCTGGATACCTGTGTGTGTACACATACACACACACATACACAGAGACACACATGTACACATAATGTTTTCTTAATTTATAAAAAGAGTTGAGGATTAGTTTATAATCCTTCCTTACACTTAGCCCCAAACTGAAAAGCATCGGTCAAATACTACAGTACCAGATACTATAACAGACTGCAGAAACCCTAATTGATAAACATTTGCCATACAAGCATGAAGATCTGAGTTCAGATCCCCTGCACCCACAGAAAAGATGAGTGAGGCAAAGTGGAGCTGTAATTATCTCTGGGGAGGCAGAGACAGGAGGTCAGCCATTCTTGTCAAATCAGTGAGTTCCAGGTTCAGTAAGAGATGTAGTCAGGCCTGGTGTTATATGTATTTTATCACACTGTAACCCACACTGGCTTGGAATTTGTTAGATAGACCAGGGTGGACATGAACTCACAGAAATCCACCTACTTCTGCCTCCCAGGTGCTGGGATTATGGTTGTGTGTCACATACACACAAAGACCCATAGAAAATTTTCTCTTGTGTGCTATTTCATTTCTAGATGAAAAAGGGACACACACCTCCCTGGTGCTGGCAATTGAACTCTGTGTCTTGCATGTTAAAAAACACTCTAACAAAGAATTATAGTGACAAATGATTTGGCTGTTTATTTTTCTAAGTTCCACTCTCCAGTTGTGGACTAATTATGTCTACCTGTGTAAAAATGACCTTTTTGTGTGTCTTCTTTACTTAGGAGAAAAGCCATATGTCTGTACAGTTCCTGGTTGTGACAAAAGGTTTACAGAATATTCCAGTTTGTATAAACACCATGTTGTTCATACTCACTCTAAACCATACAACTGTAACCACTGCGGGAAGACGTACAAACAGATCTCCACACTGGCTATGCACAAACGGACAGCTCACAATGACACAGAGCCTATTGAGGAGGAGCAGGAGGCCTTCTTCGAGCCTCCCCCAGGTGAGAGCTTTGACAATTATATCTGTTTTGAGCTTGAGAGTCAGTTATGAGCATATGAGCCATGCTGTTTTTTCAGATCCTTCCGTTCCATTTGTGTAATCACAGAAAGCTGATTTACAGCTGTGGCAGGTGCTACAGAAGGACACAGGTGCTCTGGGTTGTGAAAGAGGGAAGCTTAGTATCTTCTGTAATGGCAGAAAAAGCTTCCTGAAGAAATGTTCTTGGTTGAAATGTTAAGGAACATTCAAACTAAAAGAAGTTGTTGATAGAATTGGGGCAGTGGTGATGCATACCTTTAATCTCAGCACTCCAGAGACAGACAGGAAGTGTTGTGGTCTACCGAATGAGTTTCAAGGCAGCCCTAGCTACACAGAGAAACCTTGTCGCTAGGGAAAGATCACTGCTCAGATGTCTCCATATGGCTTTCTACTGTAAGTATGTATAGTTAGATATTCTGACACCCGGGACACACATAATCCATCCCTCTCATTCTTCTCTGTCATACAAACACACACATCCCAGCGGAGTCTATTGCCCAGGCTAGCCTTGAATTTGCAATAGTATTCCTGCAACAGCCTCCCAAATGCTAGACTTACACACACATGAGCCACCATGCCTACCTGAAGGGTATAAGTGGGAGTGATAAATCCTGGAGACATTGTACAACATGATGACTGATTTTAATAACATACTTTGCCAGGCTGTGGTGGTGCATTCCTTTAATCCTCGCACTCAGAAGGCAGAGGCAGGCGAATCTCTGTGAGTCTGAGGCTAGCCTGCCTGGTCTACAGAGTGAGTTCCAGAATAGGCTCCAAAGCTCCACTGAGAAACCCTGCCTCCTAAATAAGAAAAAGGAAGGGAGGAAGAAAGAAGATAATGACGTACTTTATACTTGAAAGTTGCTAATGAGAAAACAGCAAACAGATGTAACCACTAAATCTTTTTAATTTAAAACAAAACAAAACAGGTTTTGGGGGATGGGGCTATGCTGTTAAAAGTGCTGTGCAAGTGTGAGAACCAGAGTTAGAGTCCCAGAACTCACACAAATGCCATTTGGAGTTTTGACTGTAATTTCAGTACTTGGAGATAGGCTCCCTGAACATGCTGAAATATATATACTGTAGATAGATAGGTAGGTAGACACAGACAGATAGACAGACAGACAGACAGACAGACAGACAGACAGACAGACAGATAGATAGATAGATAGATAGATAGATAGATAGATATAGACTAGCTATATCAGTGAACTCTGGGTTCAATTGAGAAACCTTGCCTTGATGAATAATGTGGAGAGCTATTAAGGAAGACTTCTTGTCAGTCTCAGCCTCCATGCATGTATACTACACACATACCCATGGGAAGAAAGTAGACTTTAATAGTTTTAAATGTAGGGGCTGGGCTGGAGAGATGGCTCAGCGGTTAAGAGAACTGATTGTTCTTCCAGAGGTCCTGAGTTCAATTCCCAGCAACCACATCATGGCTCACAACCATCCCAAGTGAGATCAGGTGCCCTCTTCTTGCAAACAGGCAGAACACTGCATACATAATAAATAAATAGATAAATATATAAATAGATAAATAAATCTTTTAAAGAAAATAAACCAAAAAAATCCAACTATGATTGTTTTTCTAAAAATACAGAATTATGCCTCTTTTTCTCCCATGATCCTCTGGGTTTGTAACACTTGGAAAAATGGTATATAAACAACTAAAGAGAAAAGGCACAAAGTGATATATGTAAGAACAGTACACCTCAGTGACTGTTTCCAACTGAATACACATTAGATTTGCACAGTAAAATCCTTTATATACTAGTATTAGATTAGTAGTTAAAGTATTAAGTTCCTCTTTGAATAGGGACTTTTTCTTTCTTGTTCAATGGGAGCTGGCAAGTTCTGAGAGAAGACAGAGGTCAGTAATCTTCCTGGTTGCCCAATCTAGCAGTTCTGGATGTTGAAATGTCATTCACTTTCTGTTCCTTTTGGGGAGGAGGGGGTGATTGTTGAGATAGGGTCACTTGTTGATTTTTTAGGAAAGAAAAAAAAGAACTAGACTGGAGTTCCTGTTCTGTTATTTATTAAATGATTAACCTCAGCCCAGATAACATGCCATTGCATAGTCTTTACACAGTGATGTCATTGTGTACCAATAGCTTGCCCGTGGATCACATGTGTAAAAGACTGAGTAAGTTAGTAGATTGTGTATGCAAGCCATTCTGGTGTGTGGTTAATGTTTATAGAGATTCTTTTATTACCTTCATAAATCTTAAGTGACTTTAGGAATTTGGTATAGACTTCTCAACTAGGAGGGGCAGGTCTGTCTTTGAGTATAATTCCTCCCCTTGTGTCCCCAGTGTGTATGTGCACAGTAGCACGTCATCACTCCATCTCAGTGTGATGGAGAGGCCTCCCAAAGTCAGAGCCCTTTTAGTTGATGGCAAGGGTCCCATTTGGCGTGGTTTGGCAGGAGTAAAGACAGAAGAATTAAGAAGAGGTCCTGAAAACTGTTTCCATGGTCTAGAATATGCTTTTGTTTTCTTTTGTTTGTTTTTTTGAGACAGGGTTTTGTACAGTGCAGATTGTCCTTGAACTCCCTGTATAGCCAAGGCTGCCCTTGAACTACCTCCATTTCCTAAGTGTTAGAATGACAGGCATGTACCACCATGCTCAGCTCTCAACTCAGTTTTCTGTTTCATATTTAAAATCTCTAATGTTGTCTAAATAGATTGGTTAGTGGGTCAGATAAATTATTCATTTATTTTAAACAGGTCAAGGTGATGATGTTCTTAAAGGGTCCCAGATCACATATGTTACAGGTGTAGAAGGAGAGGACATCGTATCTACACAAGTAGCCACAGTAACCCAGTCTGGGCTGAGTCAGCAAGTTACACTTATATCCCAGGATGGAACTCAACAAGTAAGTATCTACTAAATGCCAAGAAAGTGAAGTATTTCTCTGCACCTGAGGTTGAAAGGCAACATAAGTCCTCATGAAGGAAACCCTTGAGTAGCAAAGCATGAAGTTTGAACTTTAGCCTGTAGGCCACTGGTGATTCCCAACCTTCTTAGTACTGTGACCCTTAATACAACTCCTCATGGTGTGCTGACCCCCAACCACCACAACAGTTATTTTCATTGCTACTTCCTAACTGTAATTTTGCTACTGTTTTGAATTGTAAAATAAATGTTTGTGTTTTCCAGTGGTCTTAGGTGACCTCTTTGAAAGGGTTGACTACCCCATGAGTCACTACACATAGGTTGGGAACCACTATCTAGGCAGTGATAAGTCCCCCAGCGGTTTTCCATAGTTTGCTGAAAAGGATCGTATGAAGTAGTAATAGTAGAGGATATTTGTGTCTGTAGAATAGTGTTGACTGGTGTGGCTCAAAGGTGAAGTAATGAAGATCAGAACCACAAGGAAACTGGGAGCTTCAGAAGTAATGGATCTGAGCTGGAGAGATGGCTCGGCAGTTAAGAGCCCTGGCTTCTCTTCCAAGAGGTCTTAAATTCAATTCCCACAACTTACATGGTGGCTCACAACTGCCTTAATGGAATCTGATGCTATCTTCTTTCTTTCAGGAATTTTATTTCATTCTGAGTCATTCAGATCTTTTTGGCCTTCTATTCCATGAAAACTTTGTTTGTTTTTTTGAGACAGAGTTTCTCTGAAGGATGATCCTGGCTATCCTAAAACTCACTTTGTAGACCAGGCTAGCCCTCAACTTTCTGAAATTCACCTGTTTATGCCTCCCAAGTGCTGGGATTAAACTAGTGGACAGCCTGGGAGAGACAATAAAGGATCAGGCCCCAAGAAATCTTAGAATGATGTTTTCATGGAAAGTAATTCAGTGGGGATTGGAGAGATTACTTTAGCCTGAAAGCCATGAAAATATCACAGAACGTGACTCTTCTGGGGGCTGCAGTTGTCTTGAGGTGATAAAGATGGGGTTGGTTAAGAACATGTGGGGGCTGGAGAGATGGCTCAGCGGTTAAGAGCACCATCTGCTCTTCCAGAGGACCTGAGTTCGATTCCCAGCACCCACATGGCAGCTAACAACTGTCTGTAGTTCCAGTTCCAGGCAAAACACCAAGGCAAATAAATAAATAAAGTTTAAAAAAAAAAGAACGTGTCAAGAAGCTGAAAGGTAGGACTGGAGGGACGCCGCAATGGCTGAGAACACTGCTGCTCTTCCAAAGGACCCAGGTTCAGGCCCCAGAACTCACAGTGCAGCTCACAGCTGTCTGTAATGCAGGCAGAACACCAATGCAAATTATAGTTTTCAAAAGAGGAAAAGTGAAAAGCACACACAGGAAGTCTAGATCAGAGGGAGCAGAGGTTTGAGCAGGATGCAAGGTGTCAAGGTAGAGATGGCGAGAATGAGAAGAGTTTGGCCCGGTACCTGTAAAGATAACAGATTATGGCAGAAGCAAGAGTCTAAGCTGGGTGTAGTGGCTCACAACTGTAACCCCAGTAAGCAGGAAATAGAGGCAGGAGGATTACTATCATGTTACAAGCCGTCATGGACAATAGAATAAGACCCTGTCAAAAAAAAAACCCCAAAAAACAGATGTTGACTTGTCTGATGAGGTAACTAGTTTATTCCTTTGTAAAAAATTTGTTTGCTCCCACAGAGTAAACTTATTTGAGGAAAGATTGCCAAATGTAACAAGAAATATTGACTGATTTGTGAAAATCACTGTGTTTGCAGGTCAACATATCTCAAGCTGATGTGCAGGCCATTGGCGATGCTATCACCATGGTAACACAGGATGGCACACCTATCACTGTCCCCACTCACGATGCGGTTATCTCCTCAGCAGGAACACACTCTGTGGCTATGGTCACCGCCGAGGGCACAGAAGGACAGCAGGTAACTACTTTTATTCACTGTTCATCAACACTTATATCACTACCAAAACTTGCACAGAAGCTATGCTGTCCATTCCTATTTGGGCACATGCACTTCAGACTGACTCCCAGTTTTATAACTTCTTTAGCCAGTCCTCGAAGCTTTTTTTCTCTATCTGTAAAATAGGAGTGATAGTTACATCAGCACCATAAAGTTCACAACTGGGTGAAAGAAATGAGGAACTGGAGAAACAGCTCAGTAGGAAAGAGAGTGCTTGCTGTTCCTCCAGGGGACCCAAATTCAGTTCCCAGCTCATATTAGGCTGGCTTTCTTTCTTTCCTTCCTTCCTTCTTTCTTTCTTCTTTTTTGTTTTCTGAGACAGGATTTCTCTGTATATCCCTGGCTGCCCTGGAATTCGCTTTGTAAACCAGGCTGCCCTCAAACTCATAGAGATCTGCCTGTGTCTGCCAAGTACCGGGATTAAAGGCATGTGCCACCATGCCCAGCCACATTAAGCATCTTACAACTGCTTGTAACTCCAGCTGGCCTCCCAAGAGTACCTCCCCAGACATACATAGCATACTTCCATAGACATAAGCACATTAAAATCAAATTTTAATAACACATATACAGTGCCAAACAGTAGTGGTGCAAAGCTTTAATCCCAGCACTTGGAAGGCAGAGGCAGGCAGAGCTCTGAGTCTGAGGCCAGCCTGGTCTATGGAGCAAGTTCTAGGACAAGCTCTAAAGCTACACGAAGAAACACTGTCTCAAAAAACAAAAAGACAAAACAAAACAAAACAAAAAAACACATACAGCTGGGCATACAGGTATATGTCTTTAGTCCTAGCACTTGAGAGCTTGAGAGGCAGAAGCAAGCAGATCTTTGAGTCTAGCCTGGCGTAAAGAACAATTTTCAGGCCAGCCAGGGGTACATAATGAAACCTTGTCCCAAAAAGAAACTAGCAAACAAAGAAAACACGACCAGAACAAAGTTGTGTCAAGAACGCTAGCTGTTCTTCCATAGAACCTTGTTCAAGTCCCAGCACCTACATGGCAGCTAGTAAGCATCTGTAACTCCAGTCCCAAGGGATTTGATGCCTTTTTCTGTCCTCCTCTGGCACCTGGCATGCAAGTGGTTGCAGATGTGCATGCAGGCAAAACATCTATACACATAAAGCAAGAATAACAAACTTTAAGCTGTAATTGTGGCAAGAGGCCTCAGGAGCTACTGCAGAGATCTCTCAGTGTGAGGTGGAGAGTGTTTCTAAGGAGATGTTGCTGTTTGTCAGTCATGTCATCAGTCCTTCAGGTCCCCAGTGATGGGGAGAAAATAGTCCAGTCCACACTCAGAAATAAAATGACATCTCTGGTGTGAGTTAGTTGACATTTATAACTTCCTCAGCATCCATTTAAGACAGCAGAACCTAGGGACAGCCTCATCTTCCTAGCCAGTGAAGTCAGACATGGCAGAACCATGCCTCCATTAGTCTCTGCCTGTTATACCATCTGCTTACTTCATGATCATAGGTAAGTCCCTTCTGAGGAAGCCTTAACTTTCTCAAAGGAAAGAGACCAGCCTAGACAGTTCAGAAGGTCTGTTCAAGCAGTAAATGCCTGTACATCTCTAGTCCCTCACACAAGATTGGCTTTAATCTTTTTGAGTCATGAATAAACGTTTTTATGTGTGTTTGTTCATTTTGCTTCAATTAAGGTTGCAATTGTGGCTCAAGACCTGGCAGCATTCCATACAGCCTCAGAAATGGGACACCAACAACATAGCCATCATTTAGTAACTACAGAAACCAGACCTCTGACCTTAGTGGCAACATCCAATGGCACCCAGATTGCAGTTCAGGTAAGTACAGGTTAGGTGGACAGCAGCAGTACATAGTTCTCAGCTAGGCACTCATGTGTAACTTTTCTGTGCACAAAATCATCTGGGTGCATAACTTGCTTTAAGACAATTATTATAATGCAGGTGATCTGAAAATGGCCAGAAACCAGGCAGTGGAGACATCTGCCTTTAATGCTAGCACCCAGGAGACAGAGACAAGCTGATCTTTTGAGTTCAAGGCCAGCCTGCTTTACATAGTTCCAGGACAACCAGGGCTATGTAAAGAGACCCTTTCTCAGGACGAACCTGGGCTGGGGGTGTGGCTGTGGCTCAGTTGGTGGAGTGCTTGTTTGTCATCCAGGAATCCCCGGGGACTATCCCCAGGACCACACAGACCAGGCCAGCTAGCTCAGGCCTGTAATCTGAGCACTCACAAAGTGGAGGCAGGAAGATCAGAGATTGAATGCAGGTCATTGGCCTAAGCTATTTGAGGCCTTAATCAAAACATAAGCTCATAGTGTTCTTTACTACTTTTGCTTTGCATATTCTCGGAGAATTCATAGCAAGAGAAAAATTGTCAGATGCATTTCCTTGTGTGTACCCAGACAGCTGTCATCACTGTCAAGATGAGTGTAATGAGGCAGGTTTTTATAAAGCACATGGGAGCTACTCCTTAGAGGTGAATCTGCTGTGTACAAACAGATCCTCAGCAATTTCCTCCAAGAATACCAATAAGTTCCAAAGTGAGGTGTGTCAGAAGACATGGAGGGAACATTCTCTGGGAAAGAGTCTCTGTTCCCAACAGAGAATACAAACCCTATATGCTAGGTGCAGAGACCCTCTGTATAGAGAGTGGTTTCTCCTTGTGTTTACTTGATCAACAGGGAAATGCCAGCCTTTGGTTGGTTTTCTTTAGTGCTTGGATGCAGAAGCTAGCTGCTGAGCAGGTGCTCCATTGGCTGTACTGACTTGGCATTTGAAGAACTTAAAGGAAATAAGAACCAAAGTAAATAAATAATTGTTCTTATATGTAGAAGTTTAACTTTATGCTATTAGTAATCAAGTTAACTAATGTTTTAGCAAACCCAACCTTCAGAATTCCAGAGAGAAATTACCCTTCTACCATTTAACAATTCTGATCTGGTAGTACACAGATCAGGACTTCGGATTATTTATGTTTGATTGTGTTCTGGTTTCAGCTTGGAGAACAGCCATCTCTGGAAGAAGCCATCAGGATAGCATCTAGGATCCAGCAAGGAGAAACGCCAGGGTTGGATGATTAAGACTCGGAACCACAGAGCAATAAAGTAGGAGGAAGGAGTCTTTCATCTTCTGGCTACAGAAATCCCCAGGGCTCAGCCCGGCAGAGCAGATGTTCCATTCCTGAAGCACTGTACACGGTTTTATGCAAGAATGGAGAACATTTTCTTCTTGACACTTTTGTGTACATAGCCCCTGGAATAAATTCCCAAAGTGATTCATTGTGTACAAGGAAGTATGAAATTAGGGCACTACAGCAATTCTTCTTATTACTCTTTATCACACAGCAGACTTCTGGAATCCACCCACCCACAAGAGCAGCCAGGTCCATACAAAGTCAAGATGAGATTTTTTAACTTACTGTGAAAAAAAAAAGAGAGACTGTATTTAATGTGCCGAAGGTTCTACATGTCAAACAATCATAACTTCAAAGCCATCACAGAAAATAAAGGATGCAAGCCTTCAGAAGTCCCTAAAGTTAGTGTCTGGATTTTTTATCCCACTGCACACCCATTTTATTTATATTTCAAGAATTGAAGACCTCATCTATAGTGTCCCGTCCCTGTTATAAAATGCTTCTTCAAACTAAAATGCTAATTATTTTGGCATTACATTGGATTGTGTATAAAAATCAAAAAGTTTGGTTATTTTAAAGTAAAACATTAAATCCAGTGTTTGAAGCTAGGCATGTAGCTTGTGCCTATAATCCCAGTGTTGAGGAAGCTGAGGCAGGAGGATTGCCATATATCTCAGACTGGCCTGGGCTAGTAGTGAATTTCAGGCCAGTGTGGACTACAGAGTAAACACTTCCTCAAAAAACAAAGTGTTTAGGTTATTAAAGATTCTACTCAAGCTTCTGATTTTTTACTACTTTTTTTTTTTTTTTTTTAAGATAATCAACTGAGAATTTCCCACAAGTTTGGTCTAGGCTTATGGTCCTATGGCTGGGAATGAATTTACTGAAAAAACTGGGTTAGTGAGTTGTGTAAATTATTTATTTTTGTTCTTAAGCTTTTGTTTTAAAGCTTATTTACCCTAAAGTTTATTATTGATTATGAATACAGCAATTTTTAAAACAATACTTTTTGTTTGTTTCATTAAATTGGATTGGTGTTGGGAAATATTGCACAAGGATCTGCAATGTAACAAGCATAACCCTATACACACAGGCCATATCCTGGATAGGCAAAGAACAAGCACTTATCTTTGTATTACTGTGTACTCAATAGTCTTGGGAAAACTTAAGATTCATTGTCTCGGGGGCTGGAGAGATGGCTAAGCGGTTAAGAGCACCGTCTGCTCTTCCAGAGGACCCGGGTTCAATTCCCAGCACCCACATGGCAGCTAACAACTGTCTGTAGTTCCAGTTCCAGGCAAACACCAAGGCAAATAAATAAATAATAAATAAAGTTAAAAAAAAAAAAAAAAGATTCATTGTCTCAAATTTACCCAGGCCTGGCAGTTCTAAAAGGCAGGGCAGGCCAAAATTGGACAGCCCTGGCTTCCTGCCTCTGTGTCTAATGCTAGTTTTATACTGTACTTCAGTAGCCTGAAATAGTAAGTCACTCACTGTACCAGGGGTATCAAAATGATTTTTGTTTGGTAGTTTCTGCTTGTTTAATAGCAAGAGTTGAAAGCCTTTTTTAAAAAGATTTGTTTTGAGGGGCTGGAGAGCTGGTTCAGCGGTTAAGAGAATTGGCTGATGTTTTAGAGGAACTGTATTCACTTCCCAGCACCTACATGGCAGCTCACAAATGTCTGTAAAGTTCCAGGACTTCTGACACCCTCACACAGACATATAAAGGCAAAACACCAATGAACAACAAAAATACATACATAAATTTTAAGGGAGTGTATTTTATGTATGTGGGTATTTTGTTTACATGTATGTATGTACCATATGTGTGCAATCAATACTCATGGAGATCTGAAGAGGGCATCAGATCCCTTGGACAGTTGTGAAGAAATGTGGGTGCTGGGGCCTGAACCCAGATCTTCTGCAAGAGTAGCTAGTGCTCTTAACAGCGAAACCATCTCTCTAGCCCTTTGGGTTTTTTGTTGTTGTTGTTTGTTCTGTTCTGATTTGGAGGGGTGGGGGGTTGAGACAGTGTCTCTATAGACCTGCTTGACCTGGAACTTGAAGCCATCTTCTACCTGTGCTAAGATTGCAAGAAAAATTCACCATACCAGCTTCTAACACTCAGAGTTCAACAGTGGGCCCTTCGGGGCTTTGGAAAGAGAAGGCCAAAAGTGCCCTTCACCACCACTCCTGTACAATATTTCACCCAGCTTGGGGTGTCAGAGCTTGAACATGGCCACTTTTCATGTGAAGCTGTAGAATACAAAAGGGAAAATGTGCTGTTTCATTTAATGTGAATGTTTCCTTTGATCAAGTTCTCTGATCTCCTAAAGCCAGGGTCGTGACTAGTCATTTAGAGAAGGCTTCAGGGCTGATTGGTCATCGTTCATGCAAGGCCTTTTGTAGATACATGCCAGTGGACTAGTCGTCCCCAGATCCAGCCTCATTCATGATGGTGATGCGTACACATCCACAGAGGACCCGTCTGAGGCATGGTGGGCAGACTGGAGGATATGTGAGGTCTCAGGGTGGCCCAGATGGCCTTACTCTTTCTGGCATGAAAACCTAAGGTGTGGGCCTCTCTGAGCCTTTATGTGCACCTATACTCGGTCTCTAGGGTGCTTTGCTTCACTCCCAGGCTGCATGCCAGCCGTATTGAACAGCACTTAGCTAAACAGTTCTGAGAAGCCCTGTTACTCAGAGCAACAAAACAAAAACCAAACCTTCCTACTGCACCCGTTGAAAATGGGACATAGGGTGCTTTTCTTTGGCCCCAACCCATCTAGTGTCTAGCAAGATAGCATGCTCCCTCAAGGTATGCTCCAACTGCTGTGGGTGTCAACAAAGGCAGTGGAAAGGAGTCCTCCCAGAAATAAACCCTCCAAGTCCAAGTTTCCAAGTTGAAAAATCCATGCCAACTAACAGCAGGTTGAGTATCAGCCTGTGTGATAAGATTCAGACAGGACTGAGTCAAATATTTCAGTCCCATAAAGCAGTCACCTCTACCCTGCAGTGGTTTGAGGCCCCAACAAAACCTTTTGCAAGACCAGGAAAACAACAGCCTAGAGGATAAAAGTGCTTCTTGTGAAATATGACCTCCATCACCCAAACTTGGAAGATGGAAGGCAAGAACTGACTCTGGAAAACTGTCCTCTGCTACACACATTTTGTGATTGTTTATTTTGTTATGTGTGTGGGTGCTTTCCCTGCACGTATGTTTATAGTGCATGTATGCTTCAGAGGGCAGAAGAGGGCATTAGATCCCCTGTAAACTAGAGTTACAGACCATTGTGAGCTGCCATGTGGTTGCTGGGAATTGAACCCAGGTTCACTTGAAGAGCAGTCATTGCTCTTAACTGATAAGCCATCTCTCCAGCTCTTAATTTTTAAAAAGGGAGAAAAAAACACATTGCCTACAGTAAGTGCTCCAGATGACTTCCACTGGCCTCTACAAGCCACACAGCTCCAAGGGCCTGGTCTTTTCTTCCACATCCATCTCCCACTCCTTGGGATAAACTAATGGAGTTCATAAGCAACTTGGAAAAATGTACCTGGCACTGAAATTGGATTCCATTTTTTCAACCTGAGGAACTTGCAATCCGGTATTTCCTGCCTTCAGCTAAGATTCCTGGCCAGGGGCTGGAGGGATGGCTCAGTGGTTAAAAGCACTTCCTGCCCTTGCAGAGGACCAGAGTTCAGTTCCCAGTACCAATGTCAGGTGACCTGCATGGCCTGTACCTCCAGCTTCAGGGGATCTGGTACCATTCTCTGTACTTTAGGGCCACTGCATGCATGTGGTGCACAGACATGCAGACACACACAAATAGATGCTTTTTAGGAAGATTGCAGGCCACTTGCCTATCAGCAGCTATTTAACCTTGATCAAGGAGTAGAAACAGAAGTGGATACAGTGGAAGGTTATTGCCAAGGGAAAACACCTACACTGAGGGAAGGTGATGATGCCTTTAATCCCAGCACTCTGGAGGCAGAGGCAGGTGGATTTCTGAGTTTGAGGCCAGCCTGGCCTACAGAGTGAGTTTCAAGACAGCCAGGAATACATAGAGAAATGCTGTCTCATAAAAACAAAACAAAAAGCCAAAATCCTACACTTCAGTTTCAAGGCACTATGGTTGCTTGACCACTTGTAGTGTTTTGGGTTTATTTTTTTATTTAATTTTTTAAAGATTTATTTATTCATTATGTATACAACATTCTGCCCCTGTATGCCTACACACCAGAAGAGGGCACCAGATCTCATTATAAATGGTCGTGAGCTACCATGTGGTTGCTGGGAATTGAACTAAATCTGGAAGAATAGTCAGTACTCTTAACCTCTGAGCCACCTCTCCAGCCCGGGTTTATTATTTTTTATGTGCATTGGTGTTTTGCCTGGATGTATATCTGTATGAGGGTGTTGAATTCCCTAGAACTAGGGTTACAGACAGTTGTGATCATATGGAGCTGGGAATTGAACCCAGATCCTCTTGAAGAACAGCCCATTGCTCTTAACCACGAGATTCTCTAGGCCCTGTAGTGTTTTTTTTTTTTAAAAAAATATTTATTTTTATGTGAATTGATGTTTTGCCTGTATGTATAACTGTGTAAGGGTGTCAAATCTTGGAATTACAAGCAGTTGTTAGCTGCTATGTGGGTGCTGGGAATTGAACTCGGGTCCTCTGGAAGAACAGTCAGTGCTCTTAACCTCTGAGCCATCTCTCCAGCCCTTGGTTTTGGTCTTTCAAGACAGGGTTTCTCTGTGTAACCCAGCTGTCCTACAACTCGCTCTGTAGACCAGGCTGGCAACTCAGAGATCCACCTGCCTCTGCCTCCAGAGTGCTAGGATCAAAGACATGTGCCACCATTGCCTGGAAAACTTTGTATTGTTTTAAATTATGTATATGTGTGTGTCTGAATGAATGTGAATTTGTGTACATGAGTATAGTGCCTGTCTTAGGAAAGAAGAAGACATTGGATCCTGTGGAGCTGGAATTACAGCTGTGAATCACCTGGTGTGGGTACTGGGAATTGAACCTGAGTCCTCCAGAACATACTCATAATCACTGAACTGTGTCTCCAGGCAACCTTTGAAGTACTTACAAACTTATCTATGAAGTTCTATGCACCAATGGGACATGTGCTTGGTACCATCATACCAGGGAAGACAGTGAAGACTCCACAAGACAGGAACACAAAATACTAACATTATTAGATGAACTGCACCACCACCCCAGCAAGTGAAACAGTGGAGAGAAGTTGCATAAAAATATTCTTTTTTTTTTTCTTTTTTTTTTTTTTCTGAGAGAAGGTGGTGTCTGTGTGGTCAGTCAGGAAGTGTTCCATGTCATGGGGTCCATGGGTTGTTTAGTCCCTTGAGACACGGTGTTGTACTCAGATCTGGATGGTTAAGCAGTACCTCATCATTTTGCTGATGGATGGTTTTACAGGATGAATTGTTTCTCTTTAGTATGGGCTTATTGTACAAAGATCATGAGGGCTCAAACTCCTGATGGTCTAGCCTGGCATCTTTTACAGAAGTGTCAGGGTGCCTCACATAGAGTAGTAACTCCTTTTAACCCTGCTGGGGGGAATGGAGAGATGGCTCAGCGGTTAAGAGCACCATCTGCTCTTCCAGAGGACCTGGGTTTGATTCCCAGCACCCACATGACAGCTGACAACTGTCTGTAGTTCCAGTTCCAGGCAAACACCAAGGCAAATAAATAAATAAAAAGTTTTTAAAAAAAAAAAAAAAAAACCCTGCTGGGAGGCAGCAGAGGCCTTACTCTTGAGCCTGATCTGAGGCCAAAGCATTCTTTTTGAGATTAGTGTAGCATTTAGATTAGCTGCATCACCACAGAGTGGCATCCACACTCCCCACACAAATTAGCAGGGTCAAATCACCCCAAAGGACAAAGGTTATCTTCTAGAGCTAGCTTAGAGCTGAGTAGGAATATTGGAGGAAAAGGAGCCCTGCTTGGTGGTGATGTTGTCATGTGATAGAGCATAGTGTAGGGGCACTTTGGAGAAGAGGGTGTCAGTTAAAGGGGTCATCAGAAGGTCCTCCGTGCTGGAAGGCAGACATAGATGTCAATGGTAATGGAGATGTCTGAGACAATACCATCTGTAGCTTAAGGGCCTCAGTCTAGGGATAGTTCCAGAAGCCTCTCTGAGGGCTGGAGAGCTGGCTCAGTGCTTGGGAGCACTGACTGCTCTATCAGAGGACTCAGGTTCAATTCCCAGCACCCACAGATCGACTCACAACTGTCTGTAACAGCTCCACGGGATCAGATCAGATATACTCACACAGACATGCACAGAGACAGACACCAATCCATTAAGCCATTCAGAACCATTTAAACCATCCAACTCTACCCTTTTCTTTCTTTCTTTCTTTTTCATTTTGGACAGGGTTTCTCTGTGTAGCCCTGGCTGTCTTTGAACTCATTCTATAGAACAGGCTGACCTCCAACTCAGAGATCCTCCTGCCTCTGCTTCCTAAGTACTGGGATTAAAAGCATGTGCTGCCACTTCCTGGATTTCTTTCTTTTCTTTTGCATTATTATTATTATTATTATTTTAAACTTTATTTATTTGCCTTGGTGTTTGCCTGGAACTGGAACTACAGACAGTTGTTAGCTGCCATGTGGGTGCTGGGAATCGAACCCGGGTCTTCTGGAAGAGTAGAGAGTGCTCTTAACCGCTGAGCCATCTCTCCAGCCCCTATTATCATTATTATTATTATTATTATTATTATTATTATTATTTTGATGAATTTCACTATGTAACCCTGGCTGGCTTGCAGACTCAGAGAAATCTACTTGTTTCTGTCTCCACGGAATTGAAGGAAGAAACTACCATGCCAGGCTCACATTTTTCTTTCTTATTGGTTCCTTCCTTAAGTCCTAACATAGTGCATCAAAACAAACAAATTTACCAATTTCCTAAAAGAGAGTTAAATCTAAATTATGATTGTGACAGAGTGTGACAAACTCAAACTGCCCATTAACTTTATTAAGCTATAAAGTTTGGTCTGTGGTAGGTCTCAGGCATACTTCACTGTGTTTGGATCCACTAAAGAAAGGTTTCTTTTACACATCTTCTTAGTCTCCTAGAAGTCCAACAGTTACATAGTGTTGCAGTCCCACCAGATCTGGAGAAGATACCGAATGACCCTGGATAATGAGTTGTCTGTTATGAACAAAGGCAGAGGAAACTGCCAGGAGTCTTTATATGTTAACATTGTAATGTCAGTTTGGGATACAAAACGCATGTGTTTTTCTGAAGAACTAGGGGAGATACTAAGAAGTTTTTGGTTGTTGTTTTGTTTTTCCCAGGACCAAGGGGAATAGAGTTTGATGTGCCCAGTGACTCAGGCTGGACAGGACAGCTATTGTGGGGTCCAGAGAAGGCACACATTTGTATTTGGGACGGGTTAGACACGGGGAAGGAGATGTACCTGGATGATGTCCAAGTACCCATTAGCTACTTGAGAAGATGAAGGACATCCTCTGTGGGAGAGTGAACCCACTTTGAATTGTTCCCTGAGTGCTCGATACAATACGAAGTTTCTAAGCAAATGTTTGTATCTGGGTTTACAGAAAAAGCCCCATAGGCAGAAAGAAAGGAAAGGGGGATGGGAAGCAGGGAGGAAGAGGTAGGAGCAGAGGGGTGGCTGGTAACAGAGAAGCCAGAGACTCAACAGGGCCTTGAGTGTACATAGAAGAAGGGTTATCAAGGATGCTCTCCAGGGCCGAATTTAAGGAAGACTAGTGTTAGAGGGTGTAGTAAGAAGGCTATATATGACAGCCTGCTCACAGCTGAGGTCCTCGAGACAAGGCTATGAAAAGCTAGCTATAAGGAACCTTGGGTGCTGGAGTGGTTACAAGCACTGACTGTTCTTCCAGAGGAGCTGGGTTCAATTTCCAGCACCCACATGATGGCTCATAACCATCTGAACTCAATTCTACTCGGTCTGATGGCCTCTTCTTCTGACCTCCTCTGGCACTAGACACACACAAGGTAATACACAAAATTTTTTAAAATTGTGTTTTTGAGACAGGATTTCTTCTATGGATTATTCCCTTATACTGTGTGAATATATGTTACTGTGATTGGTTTAATAAAAAAGTTGACTGGCCAATAACTGGACAGAATAAGGTTGGTCAGGAGAGCCAGACTAAGGAGAATGCTGGTGGAGTCAGAGCAGTGAGTCAACAGCAGACTCGGGAAGACACAAGATAAGCATGCCATACGAAAAAAAGGTACCAAGCCATATGGCAAAGCGTAGATACAAAATATGGACTAACGTAAATCTAAGAATTGGCTAGTAACACATCTGAATAATTAGCCAAGCATGTGTAGTCAACAAGAACACTCTCTTGTGGTTATTTGGGAAGTGGCTGCTGGGACAGGAACTTCCACCTGTTAGGATTTTGTGCGTATTTTGGTATGTATGGTTCGCATTTACCTGGTTATCTGGCGGCAGATTTCTATGGATGCAAGTGGCAGAAGGCAGCAGCAGAAGCCGTTTCTATGTAGAAAAAAAGCTTTATTGTCAGGTGAGTATGGTGATGATTAACAGAAAGGTTATGATTATAATAGCAGAGGAAGTAAGAAAAAAGAGAAAGAAAAGAAGAGAAAATGACTGGGAGATGGGAGAACTCCCAGGAGAAACAAAGGAGGTGGGGGATGCATGTGGGAACCTTGCTTTAAATGGGGCTCGACGTCAGAGCTCAGAGGAGGGCGTGGCTCTATGTCAGAGCTCAGAGGAGGGCGTGGCTTGACGTCAGAGCTCTGAGGGCATGGCTTTAGAGGCTAACACCACCTACAAATTTAAAATCTTCCTTTTAATTAGACAAAAAGGGGGAAATGCTGTGGATAATCCTTTTGTATACTGTAAAAATTTATCAGTCGAATTGGTTAAACAAAAGATGCCTAGCAGCTAGCCAGGCAGGTAACCAGGCAGGCCAGGCAAGCTAAGGATGCTAGGATGAAAAAGTAGGGAATCACCAGGAGACAGAGAGGAAGCAAGGCATGCTGGAGGTCAAAAAAATCCCTGAGCCATGTAGAAATACATAGACTAATAGAAATGGTTTAATTGTAAGAGATAGCTAGTAATAAGCCTAGGCTATTGGCTGAGAATTTGGGATTAATTCTGTGTGGTTACTTGGGACTGGTGGCCAGGAAAGAAGACACTGCCTACAGCTTTCTTTGTGTAGTCTTGGTTGGCCTGTAACTAGTCCCATAAACCAAGCAGGTCTCAAACCCAGGAGATCCACCTGCCTCCATCTCCTGAGTGCTGGGATTAAAAGTATTCACCATCTCTAGCAACATATATATATATTTTTTTTTTAAAAAAACTTTATTTATTTATTTGCCTTGGTGTTTGCCTGGAACTGGAACTACAGACAGTTGTTAGCTGCCATGTGGGTGCTGGGAATCGAACCCGGGTCCTCTGGAAGAGCAGACAGTGCTCTTAACCGCTGAGCCATCTCTCCAGCCCCATATTTTTTTAAATAAAGAATTTTTAGCACTGTTCTCTGGATTACAAGAACAGAAATCCATGTTGTAAAACAATCTTTTTGTACACTGTGAAGATGTGCCATTTTGATTGGTTTAATAAAAAGCTAAACAGCTAGTAGCTAGGCAGGATTTCCAGCAGAGAAGATTCTAGGAGGAAGAAGGCAGAGATACCAGAAGAAGCAGAGTAAGCAGGATGGGCAGTTCAGAGATGAGGTAACAAAGCCATGAGGCAGAACGTAAATTAGTAGAAATAGGTTAATTTAAATTATAAGAGCTAGTTAGAAACAAGGCTGAGCTAAGGCCAAGCTTTTATAATTAATATGTCTCTGTCATTTTTTTGTGAGTTGGTGGCCCAAGAAAAATCAGTTACAAATTCAAATATGACCTAATGTGTCATTCAGTGTAGTCAGAAGTTTTTCTGTCCTGCCCAGGCCTGAAGTCCAGACAAACCTCTCCCACCCAAGGTCCCATAGCAACTTACAAAGTAATTGACTCAGAGAGCTGGAGAGATGGCTCAGTGGTTAAGAGCACTGACTGTTCTTCCAGAGGTCCTGAGTTCAATTCCCAGCAACCACATGGTGGCTCACAGCCATCTATGATGACATCTGGTACCCTCTTCTGTATACTGTATATGTAATAAATAAATAAATCTTTTAAAAAATTAAAAAAAAAAACCAGGAACAAGCCATTAGAGAAACTTCTCATCACTACTGAATCCTTAGGTTAAAGGGGAAGACCCTGACTTCACAAATCCTCAGAAGGAATGCCTGAGTCCTCAGCCAAAAGGGAATGAAGCACAGCACTGAACTCCTGACTCCTGCCTTATTATTCCTTTCTCTGCCCAACCATCCTCACTTGATAGGAAATGTGTTAGAGGCCTCAGTTTCATTAAAAAACCATCATTTCAATAGCACAGTTTTAAAAAAGGATTTCTCCATCAGTTGGCAACAAGTCAAAGAAACTGTAAAAAAAAAAAAAAAAAAAAAAAAAAAAAAAAAAAAAAAAAAAAAAAAAAAAAAAAAAAAAAAAAAAAAAAAAGTTTTGCCTGTTCCTTCTGTAACCAAACTCCATTGCTGGCATGAATTAATTGTAAAGGTATACATAAAAATGAAATTTGTGGGGCTGGAGAGATGGCTCAGCGGTTAAGAGCACTGTCTGCTCTTCCAGAGGACCCGGGTTCGATTCCCAGCACCCACATAGCAGCTAACAACTGTCTGTAGTTCCAGTTCCAGGCAAACCCCAAGGCAAATAAATAAATAAATAATAAATAAATAAAGTTTTTAAAAAAATGAAATTTGTGGCTGAAGAAGGGAAGATGATCCAGAAAAAATTTACAAGCAAAAACAAAATTGGTCCTATTGGTACCAATATACTCTACAGGTTAAAAATCTCACTGCCTGACATCTATATCTCTTTACTTCTAAGAAGATTTGAGGTCCGGACTCAATCATTATGTTGTGATAATGTTTGGTCTGATCTGCTGATACCACTTTACCTGGGACGACTGGCAGATGGCTATAAAATGAAGACCTCATGTCCCATGTGGTGGGAGACAGCGGTGGGCAGCAGAACGGCCAGAGACACTTAGACTGCTTCTATGTAGAAAGACTGCTTTATTATTAGAGAGAGAGAGAGAGAAAGAGAGAGACCCTGCTTCTTCTGAAATGGGGCTTGACATCAGAACTCAGGATAGGGCGTGACTTCAGAGGCTAGACCGGAATCCTAACAACAGGTACCTCTCCCAGGACCTGATAGTTAACCCAATTTTTTCTCTTCAGGATCCCCTAAAGAATCCGTTGCTCCTCAGACAACAGGAAGTAAATTTAAGAACATGATGCTCTCACATTCCCAAGAGGTGGGTGGATGGTTTTGGTCTTTCAATGGATTATGGATAATTGTCATTATTTAGGGTGATTGGTTACAAATTGTTATTGGTAATGGTTAGAAAGAAAGCTAAACAAAGAAGATTATATTCAGGGTTCTTGTTTGGGGAAAAAAGAAAAGAAAAAGGGGATACAGATATAATAGGACAAAGGGGTAGATTTTTTGAATCTACTCTGAGGGAAAAAAGATATGGAAATGATAGGATAAAGGGGTAGGTTTATAACCGCGGCAAATCTACAGTTATGAAGTAGCAACAAAAATAATTGCATGGTTGGGGGTCACCACAGCATGAGGAACTGTATTAAAGGGCTGCGACGCTAAGAAGGCTGAGAACCGCTGCCCAGTTTCAATCCCTACATTTGTCCCTGCTTATTCTCACCTCTTGTAGGGTTCCCTGAGAATCTCAGACACCCAGGCACCCAGGACTGTGCCCCAAAGCCCCAGGGCGCTGAAGAAGGAAACAAGCTTTTACTGAATTGCAGACTCAGCTCCACAGAAACCCTGCAGTTCCTAAGGGAAAGGGAGCCAGTAAAAATCTCCGTGTCCTGGGTGGGGGTGGGGTGTGTGTTCCTATCTTTTAAAATAGAAAACCTTTGCTCCACACAAGTAACTTTTGTGCCCTAGGACCTTGGGAGGACAGCTCACCTGGCAAACTGCTCAGACAGGTTTTCCTCTTCCTCGAGGCTTTTTTTTTAACATCCTGAAACTGATAACTGATGCTGTGTTGTTTTTAATCAGAAAGGTGCACCCACCAGAAAAAAAGAACACACACACACACACACACACACACACACACACACTCCTGCATATGGACTTTGTTGTGATGCAGGCAAGTGTTGCCCCAGGCCATTAGCTGGATGCTTTGTGAGGTGCCTGAGGCTCTGTGAGGTGCAGAGGTTTCTGTGAGGTGCAGGGGGCTCTGTGAGGTGCCTGAGGCTCTGTGAGGTGCAGGGGGCTCTGTGAGGTGCAGGGGACTCTGTGAGGTGCAGAGGTTTCTGTGAGGTGCAGGGGGCTCTGTGAGGTGC
>PVIH01004616.1:0-32321 GCA_004025045.1 Sigmodon hispidus
CCTGCTTTTACTTTTTTTTTTAACCTGGAGATTCTTCATGACTTCTATTAATGATAAATTATAATCTGGAGTGTGAAATAATCCCCTTCCTCCTTAAACTGCTGTTCTTCATGGTGTTTGATCACAGCAATAAAACGCTCACTATACATATGACAGAGATTAACATCCGGAATACACATAAAACTCAACGAAACCAAAACAAAATACCAAAAGTTAAAGAAAGAAACAAGCAATTAAAAATTGGGTTAGTGGTTATGGATGGAAGAAATAAATATGGCTAAAAAATAAACCTTCACTTGGAAAAATAAGACAAGAAAGCAAAAGAAACACACTGGATGAATCACAGTCTAAAATTTTCAACATTTTTAAAGTTTATTTTCTCTTTTAAACATCCAGGCTTCCTCAGAGTTCAAAGCCCTCCAAAATATCTAAAGGTGCCCTAAAATATATAATAAATATAATGAGTGATGCTAAATTAATCCAGATAATAGCGTAGCTGCTAACAGAGAAAAGGGGGCCTATAGAATTCCTTTAAAAATCAGAATTCGGGTGAGAAAACACATATGAATGCAGTAATTTATGCAGGTCTCTCTCCCTCGTGCTGCACTGCAGCACCCCTATAATTTTAAAAGAACATAATAGATTTTTATTTCCAAGATCTGGAAAAACAAAAGTCCTCTTAAGCTGAGAGCAAGTGCTTCTAGTGTTTGTCTGAACTATTCTTTATATTAGAGTGGTTACCAAGAACTAGAGATTCAAGAATAACTCACAGAATGCCAGAGATGGAAGAAAGAGTTTAAATTTTTAATTTAAATTTAATTGTCACATAGTAACTGACAAAATTTTGGGGTAGAGTGTGGTGTTTGAGTGCCTCATGCAATATCTCATTATCAAATATTAGTGACTGATGTACTTGTTATTTCAGCCATAAAGTGTTTCTTTATGTTTAGAAATTCAAATTAAAAAAAAAAAGTTTGTTAGTTTAATAAAACAGAATCTCCTAGGTTCCAAGTTAGCCCCAAACTCTTATAAGTATTATAAGAATACAGAATGTTCTTATACTTTGTGACCTCCCTGCCTTCACTTACTGACTACTAAGAATGTAAGCCTATGTTATCACTCCGGGTTTGTGATGCTAGGCATCAAACTCAGGGCTTCAAACATCCTAGGCAAGTACTGTGCCAACTGAGCTATATCCTTATCTTTCTATCTTTGTGTTCTATATTTAAACTTTTTAAATATTGGAATGCTAGAATCATTGTTATGGTTATGATTAGGTTATAACCTAGTTTCCAGGAGCAATGTTAGTGTGTGTGTGTGTGTGTGTGTGTGTGTGTGTGTGTGTGTGTATAAATTACTCAGAGACAGACTACTTTAAAAGGGAAATCCTGCCTATCCTGTCTCCATTATCCCTAAGATTTGAAGGATTGGATAGTATCACTTCTTTCACATGAATTTGGTCCAAAAACAGACTAATTTTCCAGCTCGAAAGACAGTGAGGAGAAAATTAATGACCTTGAAAAGTGACTTTGAGTATCTAAAATTAGACATTAAGATAGATTATGTAACCCTAGTGCATCAGGAGATGCATCAGAGAGAGGCACAATTACTGTCATATTTGTCTTAATGGCTGATAAACTGTTATCACTAATAACACAGCAAGGAATTATGGGTATCTCATTCTATGCTGAATCAAAGCACAAACCATAGTGTGAGAACTGTAGCAGATACCCAATATGTAAATGATTGAGAGTCTGCTAATGGTCCGGCCATATCACTAGATGTATGCTTATTAACAGCTGAGGAGAGTCAGCTTGTCTTCCCATTTTAGATCTGACCTTGTTTTCTTCTGTATAAGAAGGACTTACCAGCCCTCTATATTTTTCATTCCGTGAACTGTGGGTAGAAACTCTAGTATAAGGCTAGAGCTGAGTAACTGAGCTAGCTCATGGCAGACGATTGTGAACATGGAGTCTGTTCACAACTGACTCATCCTGCCTTGATTAAAAAGAGTAACTCATGTAGTAGGCACAGGTACAGCCCAGTGTAGCTGAGAAGCAACTGACTCAGCTTCCCACCCTCATAGTTGCTCAGCTCAGTCCTGAGTGTAGGCAAATCCCTGGGACAAGTCCACACCAGTGTGGTAACAGAGCATCAGTGTAATGTGCTAAATCTATCATCTCACATGGAAAGATGGAAAGAGGGGAAGCTGGCTTGGGTTTCTATCAGGACAGGGCCCTTGCTTTGGCTGAGATGAGTACTGTTTCTGCTTGAAATAGCACGATTAGTACTCACCAGCTCTGTTTCAGTGCTAACAGTGTCTCTCAAAAAATGTCTCAGCTCCTTGAGTGAATCACATGCTGTGAAAGCCTGAGAATGTGAACTCAGATCTTCTGAATGCGCAGGAAGCCAAGCATAGAAGCACACATCCATAACCTTTGGAACTCCTCCCACAAGAATGGATGGACAGACAGAATAATCCCAGAAACTTTGGAGCCAGCTAGCCTGGCATGTGCAGCCACAGTAGACAAGAGATACTGTCTCAAACAAGGCAGAGAGTGAGGACCAGCATCTGAGGTTGTCTATGCTCTGACTCCCACATGCATTCAAACACACACACACACACACACACACACACACACACAAACATATCATACACACATATGCAGGAATAATTTTTGAAGTTTGAATTTAAGTGATGTTGTAATTCATACTTTTAATTTAATTCTTTCTACTTATTACACTCCTCAAACCCATTTTAGGTCTGAGCTTGTTTTCTTCTTTGTAAGCAGAACTTACCTGTAACAAAATACATTACATTCCTAAATCTCAGTACTTCAAAATGTACTTTTCCTTGGATAGAAGGTCTTTATAAAGTTAATGGCACTGAAATGAGGCCCTGGCTTAATATGGCTGTGGCTTTTGCTTTGGTGTGTGTATGCACTCATGTGTACATATATTTGAGCCATGGTCTCAGCAAGCCAGATTGACCTGAAACTCTCACAATGTAGATCCAGAGTGGACTCAAACAAATCCATCTTCTTGCCTCAGCCCTCTACGTGCTGAGATCCCAGGCACAAGTCACCATTCTTGCTCTGATTTATATTTTTACAAAAGGGAGAGCAACCTGGCAGTGGTGGTGCACACCTTCAATCCTAGCACTCAAGAGGCAGAGGCAGGTGGATCTCTGTAGTTAGAGGCCAGCTTGGTCTACAAAACAACTTCCAGGACAGCCAAGACTGTTACATAGAGAAACCTTCTCTCAGAAAACCATAAAATGTGGTGAGGACCAGTTAAACGGCCAAAGTAAAGAGACATAGGGTGGTGGCCTTCTTCATCCCAAGAAGGGAAGCCAGGAATTTACTCTACTCTACAAGCCCCAAGTGTCAATCCTGTTTGCATCTTTAAATTTAATTTCAAGACCCTGAAACTCTAATATATTTCTGTTATTTGAACCACTTTGTCTGGCGCTTATAGAAAATTAATATCCTATTCCATCCACAAAAAATAACATACAGGAATGTCCAGCTACAGAGACGTACAGTCCAAGAATTAGAAAGCACTCAGAAATGTCTACTGTTTAAGACTATATACTGCCTAAGCTGTGGTTTGTATAATTTTTAATCATGAAAGATCATAATTGTATGTGGTTTAATTGACAAATCATGAACATAAATGTTTATAGAGTACAATATTTATGTATTATGTGTGTATATAATGTAGAATAAATAAATAAAATTAACATATCCATCATCTCACTTATCTATCATTTTTAAGATGTTATTTTTATTTTTAATTATGTGTATATGTGGGGGTGGATGCATAGACACAGATACTCTCAGAGACCAGAATACAACATTGGTCTTGGAGCTGGAGTTACAAACAGTTGTGAACTACACAGTGTGAATACAGGAAATTGAACGTGAGTCTTCTGCAAAAACAACAAATGACCTTAACTGCTCAGTCATTTCTCTGTTCTCAACCTACCATGTCTTTGGTGAGACATTTGGAAGTTCTTGCTATCTTGAAATATGCACTATTATTATAAGACTTTTTCTTTTTATGTATGTATATGTGTGTTTGTCTATGTGTGTGTACACATGTGTCCAAGTGCCTGCAGAGGCCAGGGAGCATCCAAACCTCTGAGGCTGGAGTTATAGATCACTGTGAGTAGTTCAAAGAGGATTCCAGCAGCTGAGCTAAGATCCTCTGAAAGAGCAACAGCTTTTTAGCCACTGAGAAATCCCTCTAGTCCAGAAATATGCTTTATTATTGACTACAGTCACCCTGTCCATGAATGAATATAAAAAACTGATCAAGCTTCCTCAGAGTCTGGACCTCCTGAACAACAGCTCCCAGATCCCTCCTTGCACATAGCTTCAAAGACTGCCCACCCTGAAACCATCATTTCTATTTCTGCTGGCTCAACTTTATTAGATCCCACAGATAAGTAATAGCTGGCATTTTCATTTCTGTGTCTGCTTTATTTTACTTAGCCCAATTTTCTTCAGGACCATCTCCATTCAAATGCCCTCTTTTTCTAAGGAATATGCTGCCACTGTTTTTGTATCCATCCATCCACTACCTACCTAGTCACACCTCATCTTCTGGCTATTTTTGGTAATGCTAAAATGAACAGAGGAACAGCATTGCCCCTTCAAGTGTACTCAGATTTAAAGTTTAAAGAATAAGAAAGTTTCTTCTTACAGTTTGGGGATCATGGTGTCTGATCTCCTAAAGAGCTTCTGTGCTGCTTATGTCTTTTTTTCCCTTCAGTCAGCTCCCTCCTGGATGTGTTCACTAACTACCCTGCAGGCATCCGAAGGAAAAAAAAGTCGCCTTGATCTTTCTGCTCCTCTCTATACTTTCAAATTATTTCTGGTAGATTCTAGCTCTGGTAATAATTGCAAGAAGGCAACGGAAGGGAGTGATATACATCTCTGTAATCCCCAGCTTGGATTTAAGTGGGATCTGGGTCTAGGCAGAAAAACTATCGAAGCTTAATGTAGAAGATAACTGTTAACCTTGTCTTCCGGCAATTCTATTTTCCTTTGAATATCTGCTTCTCTCCCTCTGTGTCACACTGTTCCTAGGGCAGCTGTCAATCACATTGTCTGTCTCTCCAGCCGTAAGAATGGACATGGAGTGTATTATTCAGGCGGGGGAAAAACAAACAAACAGAAAAATGAAGTGCTAACACACACTACAAGATGGATAAATCTGGAAGACAGTGTGAGAGTGAGAAAAACACACACAAGGTTCAATTTTGTATGATTTCATTTGTATAAAACATAAATCGATAAAGATGCAAAGCAGAGTGATGTTTGGGAGGAGTAGGGAGAGAGGGTTAGAACAGAGATGCTTAACGGGTGTGAAATGCTTTGAGAGCACATGGAATATGTGGTTAACACTATATTGTAGAAAAAGTAATGGTCACAGAATTGTGTAAAGTTGACAAAGCTTAGGTTGTATAAAATTTACTTCAACTAAGTTTTAAAAGACTCTTGTATTTCATTACTATTTAGAAATGATCTTTAAGCATTCTGGGAGGATGCACACTGCAGTGCAGGTATGGAGATCCGAGAACTCCAAACTTTGTGAGAGTCAGTTCTCTTGCTGTGGGTTCACAGTGGCTTGTCAAATTACAAAGGTGAGTACCACAGGCCAGAGGGCAGATACTGAGGAAGCAGGGCTGCAGAGAGGCGCATCTTCCCTTGCAATCTGCACAAAGCTTTAACAAATGACTAAGCAACCGAGACATGGTCTCTTAAGGAACACAATGCCCTGTTGCATCTTAAGGAAATAAGAGGTATTTTGTATTTAATTATTATATGACTTGGCATTCCTACCTACACTTTACTAGATAAAGGTCTTCATCCATGAACAAGGGTTTCATATGCTGGTTATTGAAAGCAAACAAGCAATTAATACAAATCCAAGAAGAGTATCCAAGAGGCAGAAGCTTCATTCTAGATTAATTACTACAACAACACAGGGTGTTCATAGCACAAAATCATGTGCTGATTTCTAGAGTTTTCACTCAGATAAACTATACCTTCTCAATATGGTTCAGTACTCTTTTTTCTCTGTGGATATTCATCCTGTGGCCTGAGTTATTATCTATATTGGTTACCTATCTTGATGGGATAACATACCATAACCAGAACTATATAAGGAAAAAGTTTATTTGGGGAGAATCCACAATAGTGAAGGAGTCATGTCAACCTGAATTCATAGTAGAGTTCCCTTCTCCCTCTACAAACACCATGTAAAGAAGAGTGAGCTGGAAGTGAAGTGAAGCCACGATCTTTCAAAGCCCACTTTCAGTGACATACTTCCTCCAGTAAAGCTCCACCTCCTAAAATTTCCACAATGTCCTAGACAATGCCACCAGCCAGGTACCAAGTGTCTAGACATATGAACCCGTGAGGGGCAGTTAGAATCAATATGACAGCCTAGTATCTTCTAGGAAATGTTTCAGGTGAGGATTCCCTAGATCAGACACAAATCCTGTGAGGATTTTTTTTTGGTGGATATTTGATATAGGATGGCTAAGCACCATCTTGGGCAGGACAGGTGCTCTGATGTTTGAAGCAAGCCAGCCAAACAAGTTTGTAAGAGAGTTGACCAAAAACATGCCTCCCTTGTGTCTGCTTCAAGATCCTGTTTAAATCCTGGCTTTCCTCAATGATAGTCTATGACCTATAGGCTCAAGTAAACCATGTCTTCCTCTATGTTTAATTTGGTCATCTGTTGTCACAGAAGCAGAATGAAACTGTTGACAATGTAAGCCAGAAATACTAGATGGAAAATTCCATAAATAAGCAACTCATACAACTTAAATCTTGCTATTTTGAATAGGATGTGTTTTGTGTAAGTCCTTCTCACTCAGTATGTTACCTGCTTGCTAATCACTTAGTAACAACCTGTTATCAGACTATCAAGGTACCCGTGTGCTTGTGTTCCAGTAATCTTTATCTTGCTTAGTATTACCCCCAGGGCACATGAATAGTCATAAGAGTCATTGTAAAGTCCTTAGAGGAAAAACAAGTCATTTCTGGCTTAATAAAGATGAAAAAAAGCCTGTATACTTTGTGTGCTAAGGTGGCTAAGATTTACAGTACAATAAGACACACTTAGACTGAATTTATATAACTTATTATCACAATAAAAATAGTTTCAATATTACTTACTGTCTCTTATTCTGATCAGTTCATAAGTTAAACTATTAAAAATGTTTTCAGTACAACATATAAATCTATATTTGCATATATATGTAGATATATAAAATAAGAGATATACATACATATGATGTACATATATATATAACACACATGAATGTATATACAGCTTATACAGGCTATACATGCATCAATATTTGGATACACATGTTGAAAACAAGTATAAATATACATAAACATACATGCATATATGTATACACACATATATATATATGATTTACTAGGGTCTAAAATATTCTCTGTGGATAAGAAGAATAACAAGGTGGTGTTATTCAAAACAAGGATAGCCCTTTGGCTCTTTAATCTTTGAAAGCCTTATAATTAGTTGTAGACACTAAACATGTAGTTAGCAAGTACATATAATGTATGTCTGGCCTCATATCTAATGTGTTTTCTGTGAGAAATTCTACTGTGGTTGACATTGCTGTGACAGTAGACAATGTAATCTGACTCTCAGATTATTTCTGCATTTCCTCCACCTTCATTTGTTTAACAGGAAAAGGAAAAGGTCTTGTGAGCCACAGTGCAGGGCCTTGTGTTCCTCTGATCATATTTCTTCCTTTCATGCCTTTTCCCAGAGCTCATTAACCACATTACCAACAGGGTTTCCTAACTCTTTTATGCCTAGTGTATAATTTTAGATGAGACACAGCAGACACACACATTTCCTTTTCTTCTATCCTTTCTTTCAGCCCTCCTCCTCCTTAGATCTCAGCAGACAGTGGTGAATCCTGAGGTCAAGCCATTGTTTTTTGAGTTATAAAGGCTATAAGCTGTGTCCCGAGAGCAAAAAACATTATCTTCAACTGTTTGGTCCTAGCTAACCTGTCCATTCAGCTTCCTTTTTTACCTCATCCACTTCACTCCAACAAACACACATTACAGTGCAGATACATAAACCTAGATCCTTAAAGTGTCTTCGCTTAGGACTCTAAACAAAAAAAAAAAAAAAAAAAAAAAAAAGCAAAGCATGCCCAAGCTGCACCCACAACCACTGAACATCTGAACATCTTGGGATCTGAAACATCTTGCACTGACACCTTGGATCCCACTCACAGTAGAGGAACACCTGACTCAGTCTTGATGTTGGGGGGGAGAAAATTGGATTTGCCAGGAATGGAAGCTAAACTAAGCAATATTGGGACCTTGGGACCTTGAGACCGCCTGCCCATTTGGGGGATGGGGAGATGTGGAGAAAAGAGAATGACCTGATGTGGTGGGAGGGGGAAGGGACCTTGAATAAGCATATGCAGGGATAGAAAATATGACTTCTTTATTAATAATAATAAATAAGGAAAATATTTAGAGAAGACATCGCAGCACAGAAATTCTAACACACTGATGCACTGAGCTTGGCAAAGCCCCAAGTAAACAAAGAAGAAATGATTAAGCACTAAGCAAAGAACTAACAGAGAAGCACATTGGGGTCATGCCAAATAAAAGAACCATTAATTATGCTCAGGATTGTATGAGCAGTCTTTTAGAAATTACTTTACTTTTCCATATTATTGTTGTTTGTTTGTTTTGCTTGTTTTGTGATGAGTCTATTGCCAAGGTTTCCCTCAAACTAGCTCCATAACTGACAGATGAATTTGAACTTTTGACTCTCTCCCTTCTGAATGCTAGGATTACTGACATATTCAATAACACCCATCTATACAGGATTGGCCTTGAACCTGAACTGAGGGCTTTGTGCATGCTAACCAACTGAGACCTAAATGACTTGATTTTTGACCAAAAGTAAAGCAATATAATTGTGCATATTAGTAGATTGAACAGAGAGGGGTGTTCAAATTAAAATAGCCAAAATCCCTTCTAATGGCTTTTTAAAATTGTGATACAGGACTGAGCTCATGACTCTGTGGTAGAGCACATGTCCAGTATGAGTTAAGCCCTAAGTTCAGTCCTCATCACTATCACTAACATATATTTGATACATAGTGTTTTCTATAACACCCTCCAACAACTCACTCTCTCTCTCTCTCTCTCTCTCTCTCTCTCTCTCTCTCTCTCTCTCTCTCTCTCTCTCTCACACACACACACACACACACACACACACACACACACACACTGTGCAAAGCACACAGGAAATACTTTCCTCTCTAAGTAGGTGACCATGAGTCAACCTATCTCCATTCTCTTGCTTCCTATCCAGCATCTTGTTACCACTATTTTATGTTCTAAACCTCTGTGAGATTAACTTCTCTGATATTCTCCATGTGAACAGGATGAACAGCACTTGTCCATTTTGGAATCTGGCCTGTTTAAAATGATTCTCTGTCTTTCTGTTCATCTTGTTACAAACAAAAAAAAATCTCATGTTTTATGTTTGGATAATTTTCATTGGTCTTCTGTTCCTTGTCTTCCCTACAGGAGCATTTGGTCTTTTTATCTCAGATTAGTGAGTCTTCCTTAAGTGAGGGAGCTCTCCTTATGATTCAATTTGCATTTTCCTAAAAATTAATGATATTGAGCTTTTTTTCTTTCTCCTTTTTTTGTTTGTTTGGTTGGATTTTTTTAAAAAAGATTTGTTTGTTTGTTTGTTTATTGTATATGCAGAATACAGAAGAGGGTACCAGATGTCATCATGGGTGATTGTGAGCCACCATGTGGTTTCTAGGAATTGAACTCAGGACCTCTGGAAGAAGAGTCCATGTTCTTCTTAACCTCTGAGCCATTTCTCCAGCCTATTTGCCTGCCTGCCTTTGGAAAAATATTTATTTATGTTTAGCTCCTATTTGGAATTTGGCTATTTCTTATTTTGCCATTGCACTTCAGAATTCCTTACACATTCTGGATTGATTAGTGCATTATCAAGCATATAGTTTTCAAATATTTTCTTCCATGCTATTGTAGAATGTCGCTTCTAATGAGGGATATCTTTCTGTACACTATGAGTTATCATTGGATAATAAAGGAGCCGTTTTGACCTATGGTAAGGTATCTTAGAAGCAGGCGGGAAATCTGACCATAGATAAAAAAGGATGGCAGAGTCGGCTAGACTAGATCCAGCCACCTAAGAATCAACATATAAAGGAAACACAGGAAAGACATGAGCCACATGGCAAGACAGATTAATGCAAATGGGTTGAGTTAAGATGCAAGATCTAGCTAGCAATATGCCTGAGCCATAGGTCAAGCAGCATGTAATTAATATAAGCCTCTGTGTGATTGTTTGGGATCAAGCACCTGCTGGTAATTTATTTGAGACTGTTGGTCTGGATCTTGGGGTTAGTCCAAATCAAAAACTTCATACTACACTCATCACTCTGTGAATCATTTTGTTTACTAAAAAGAAGTTTTTTAATATAATCTTATTTTCATATTTTTGCTTTGGTTTCTTATGTATTTAGGATCTTGTCCATAAACAAGCCTGCCCAATCTATGGTCTATAGATAATTTTTCCCTTAGTATTTTCAATTTCAGGTCTATGTGCAGGAACTGAATCCATTTTGAGTTGATTTATGTAGCTGGAAAGAGGCTTCATCCTTCTACATTCAGATATATAGTTTTCTCCAATGCCATTTGCTGAAAGGCCCATACTTTTTCTTATGTGTGCTCTGAATGCTTTCATTGAGACTCTGTTGGTGATCTATGTATGAATCTCTTCTAGGCATTTTATCCCATTTCATTGGTCTGTGTGTCTGTTTTTATGCCAATTCTATCTAGTTTGATTTCTACAATAATTCAATTTGCTTATATGTCAGGGAGTATATTTGTTACAACTTATTGCAAGTCCACTGAAAGGGACTGGCATGAAACTACCTTTCAGATGATATTTTGTAAGAGAAAGAGGCAGGCTAGTGAACCTAAGTAGAGATTATTAATATGTGTAACATGACAAGATTCTTGAAGGGAGATATTCTTCACTTCCCAGACTATCAGAAGAAACACAGGACCATGGCCATAGACAACCATAAGAGGCCCTGAGAGAAGATATAGGGTCCCCTAGGTACATGAGTTTCCTCTCAGAAGCAAAGGGGGAAAAGTATGTATCATATCGTGTGACATAGTATGGCCTAGTTTACATGCCAGTTATGGTGGCAGGTAATAGATGGGGTAATGACCTTCTCCTGTGGCCACAAAATGGAGAAAGGGGGAAGGCTGCCTACAGTAGGACTTCCTATCAGTTCTCCCTCCCAAAGAGGAAGCATGCTTCAGGGGCTTAGCCTGACTTTGGAGAGAGGGAAAAGGGTACCTAGTGAATCTGAATGTAGCCTGTTACACTCCTTTTGTTCAAAATGGCTTTAGATCCTCTAGAATCTTTGTGGGGGTCACCACAAATTTCGGGTTCTTTTTAGTTTGGTGTACATATCTTTGGAAATTTAGTAAAGACTTCTCTGTGTTCCCTTGAAGTACATTTAATAATCCTGTGTTCATCAGCTTTAACTGTCATCTTAATACCATCAAGAATCACCTGGGGGAAAATGTCTCAAACAGGGCTTGTGTAGATGGGTTAGGTGGTGGGCATATCTGTGGGGATTGCCTTAATATCCTTAGGGAAAGTGAGAAGACACAGCTTGAACCATTTCCTGGTGTAAACAGCAAACAAAGAGAATGTGATCTGGCTGAGGAGTAAATGCGCATCACTGCACTTGTACACTTACTGTGGATGGGATGTGAAGAAGGACTTCAAGCCTCTGCAGTCTTGACTGATTCCCCTGCTTTCATGGACTGTACATTAGAATTTTAAATTGAAATGAACCCCTTCTCCCCTAAGTTGCATCTGTTAGGGTATTTTATTAAACAGAAATGAAGCCAGGACACTAAACACAGCTCCTCTGAATCCTCATCCAAGAATCTCCCACAGTGGTTACCTTCTGCTTCCTTTGGGGTACCTTATTTTGCATGCTATGTGAGGTCACCTGTCTTGAGAGCTGTGGATATGTGTTAAGGCACACAATCATCTTAGTAACGAAAGTTAGCTGTTCTCTCCATGAATTCTAAGAAGGCAGCCTACTGTCTCAGCTCTTTCTCTCCTTTAGCATGAGGTAGATCCCTAAATTTAGTGTCAATGTGTTTCCACTGGTTTGGTATTGGAGAGTAATTCAAGTATACTTTCCATTCTGTGTTAGAATAATCTAGGAACACCCTTTTAAAGCACTATGTTGTTGAACTTACAACATTGTCCAGATGCCTTACCTATAGCACTTGTGCTCTGGGCATATTCACCATGAAGAAAACTAACTGCACCAGGCTTCTCTACCACATGTGTGGCCATCAATTCACCCCAGTATCACACCTTGAACCCATAACTTTCCAAGACAAGGTTCACACTTCTAAAGAGCAAATGCTGATGTAGACACATGACTTATAACCAGCAAGGATTAGGTATCCATAAACTGTGTTCAATAACTGACTGTGTGTCCAGAGCATCTGACACCAGAGATGTTCTAGAGGTCCAATTCTAGGCAGAGCTGGAAATGAATCCCCTTGTCTTTTTCCAGTATTTAGTTTCACCAACCTGCCATCAAATTCAAAGGCAAAGTCAATTGTTTGTTTCCTTGTCTTTTTTCTTTCTTGAGAATTTCAAAAAAGAAGTATATAACTTCTAATCCATCTTCTCTCCCTTCCAGCTCCCCCACCATGTCCCCCTGCCTTGCTCCATCTCAGATTCATGACTTACACAGCCTTAGGAATGCACCCAGTCTAAGCCATAGCAGGAGAAAATTTTGGGAAAAACATGAGTCAGCCGGTGAGATCATGTTATCACATCTTCAAGTTCATGAATTCTTCTCTTTGATCAGTCTGATTACTGATGCTGTCACATCTTTAATTTTGCTTACTGTATGCTTCAGCTCAGAGATTTCCAATTTGGTTTTTTAATTGCTTCCCACATTTCTCTGTATTTCCTCTGTCTATGAGCTTTACCCATAGTAATTTTGCCAGTGGGTAAATGCTCACTCCTTACCTACTCTGCTGCCTGAGGCTGAATGGTCATGAGGGACAGCAGCCATGCAGCTGAAGTAGATCCAGTGACTCCTTATGGTCTAGAAGAAAATGAGCACCAGCAGTGTTATGGAGCTCTGTACAGGCCCAAGATAGACTTCAGTAAGCTTGAACAGTCTTCTATGTGTGTCACTTGGACTATAAATTCTCTCATGTGAAAAAATCTGTTCCAATCCCACTTACATTTGAGAAAGGAGTGGTCTGGGCAGCTCCTTCCTTCCAGCCTTCTTTTGTGTCTCTTTTACTTTTACTATAGGAAACCAAATCCCTTGCAATGCTTCCTGAGATCTTATGAAGGGTAGTTTTGTACCTGGGGAGAGGAAAACTACTGAAAAATCTTATTAAGTACATCTGGTGTGCTCTGTTTAAGAAAATAAGAATTACCTATAGATGTATAATGCTGTCTCAAATTTTAACATGGAAGCTTCTTTTTGTAGTAGGTTGTAGATAATGCAGAGACTCGATTTTCATCAAAATGCAGAGTATAAATAGCTGAGCGCTTATCTGTGGGCAGATCATCTGTATCAACCACCCATCATGGAAAGCTCAGGATGCTTCATGGAAGATGGGGACAGAGGAATGACTGTAAGAACTGGATAATGAAGAGGAAAGCTGGGAAATGCTGACATCTGTGTATGACAGGGCCCTTGTGGGCATCAACCTACAACAACTGTAGTTGCCTGCACAAGGACTGTGCAAAGTCAAGCCAGTTAAAAATTCCAGGGCAGATGGGGGAGTGGCCCCATATCTGCTATTAAAGGAGTTATTTAAAATTGGTATTTGCTGGGAGAGGGAAAGTTGATCTCCTTCAGACATGTGGTGCTATTCCTGGCTTTATGATCCTGGGTTCTATATGAAATTAGCTGAGCAAGTACACCATAATTAGCATGTCAGAAAGCACCATGAGTTCAAGGTCTCTTCATAAGCTTCTGCTTCTAGGTTCCTGCCCTATGTGAGTTGCTACTCTGACTTTTTTTTTTAATGATGAACTAAGGTGTTTAAAAATAAGCCAAATAAACTCCTCTCAAGCTGTGTTTGGTCCTGGTGTTTTATCGCAGAGTAAATTAGTGACAGAATTGTGGGGTATCACCTAAACATACAATATGGAGGTTTTTGACTGGAGAGGGTACATTGGGGAAGAACTTTGAAATTTTTGGTTGGAAAAACTACTGACCTTTCAAAGCTTGGTAAACTGTCCTTCCAAAGAGGGGAAAATAAGAATTTTAAGAGAAATTTAAGGATTGATGCCTGACTGTTAAGTATCAAAAGGAAGTTTGAGAGTCACTTAAAGACCTTATAAGGGCCAATGTATAGTTTGAATGAATAACCTCTGGTTTGGGTCATTTGAGGCTAAAGAGTTAGCCTCTTTAAAGAAGAGACCAGCACCATTAAATGAGATCTTTGTATTACTGGAATAATTTATGCTGGTTATCAGGTTGAGGGAAATTAGAAATGGTTAAAAAAAATTAACACTGTTGGGGTGAAATCTTCGGGAAATATTTCCTCAGAGTCAGCACAAGAAACTGTGTTGCAAAGGTATCCAATATTATATATGAACATTGTAGTTTAAAAGTCACCCAGGTGGTTCTAGTTTTGAAGGTATAAAAGGGTGAAGGGATGATGCAAAGTAGCTGAGACTTGGCACTTTGTGAGGCCAGGAGAGATCATTGGTGAAGGTGCAGCCTCAGTAATAGTTGAAGGCTCAGGACTAAAGAAGTCATGCAGAGAAGCTGAGACTTGACACCATCAAGAGAGCCCAGAAGTGACTGTTGGTGAAAGTCTAGCCCAGAAGAACTCCACACATCGGAGATGATCATACCATAGGATCACCATCAAAAACAGAAGCAGGATCCATGGAGTGGAGCCAGCCAGAGCTTCAAGGCGAAGCTATGAATATTTCAGAAATTGGAACCAGAGACTTGACCCAAGCCCATTGGAGGAACCCAAAAATTATGAGTATATCCTAAGCATTGAGCATTATTTACACAGTTAAAGTTTGATTTTTCTTTGATTTCTTTGTGAATGTGACCTGGTTCTTCCCTCTTGTAAAGAATACTATTTCACTTTTTAAAAATTTTTTATAGGAGCTCACAGTTGAGATATGTTACATTTTCAAAGAAACCAGATATTTTTTAAGGAGAGTGATTTTTAAGTGTTTGAATTAAAAAAAAACTATCTTTTAAAAATTTGAAATGTTTATGAAAATAATGCTGATATTAATGTGTGATCTTGTGGATGAATAAGAAAGAAGAGGCTAAACAGTGATATGTCTGTTTGTCAAGCTGACAAGGAGTCAGGAGGGAAGATGACAAGGTACAGAAAATCATGGGACTGTGAGCCCTGAATAGCACATGCCTCATAGCTTTTCCTTAATGTTTCCCACTTGCTAAGCAGCAATAAATGTTAGCAAGTTCTCAATATACTTCATTGCCAAGAGCCGAGGGCTGATGCACCCACTGTCTTATGCTACTCCAGGAATTCAGGCCTTCAGGCAAGGCTTAAGTTAGGCTTCCTTTTACTATGAGTTAAGCTTTTCCCCAGACCACAAACAGGTGACTCTTTTTTGGTTAGACTCCCAGAGAACAGGTGGCTCTTTTCCAGGTAGGTAATTGATAGATAGGTTTCCATAGTAACTCATCCTGTTTTTTTTTTTTTTTTTTTTTTTTTTTTTTTTTTTTTTTTTTTTTTTTTTTTTTTTTTTTTTTTTTTTTTTTTTTTTTTTTTTTTTTTAAAAACACTTTTATTTATTTATTTGCCTTGGTGTTTGCTTGGAACTGGAACTACAGACAGTTGTTAGCTGCCATGTGGGTGCTGGGAATCGAACCCGGGTCCTCTGGAAGAGCAGATGTTGCTCTTAACCACTGAGCCATCTCTCCAGCCCCCAACTCATCCTGTTTTAATAGAACACCTTTTGACTGTAGAATTTCCCCACGCTATGTGCCTATGTGCACTTTTCTACCTTGAGTCCCTATTTAACTGCTGGCCAAAAAATAGTTTCAGAACTTGATCAGAAATCTTGGCATGCTCTCATTTCCTTATGCTTCTTGACCCCCCCCCCATTTGTTTTGCCTCCTTTCTTCAGGTCCACGTTGAAGACCCCATTGGCTGGGGCACTTCATCACCAATCTAATGCTACGCTTAAATCTAGAAGGAGTCATTATATACTTAACCAGTTCTATTAAAATTTCTTTTAAAGATAAAAAATATGCTTCAAAATAACAGTTAATATTCACCAGTGAATATGTGCTTCATAGCACTACTGAGCATGTAATATGTTACATTTTAAACTGCAATACACATACACACAAACTACAAGAGACATATATAATATACAGTATAATGTCCTTTATGAAATGTACATGGAAATGTATGATATAATATGTACCTGCATATGTAATAAATATACATGGGTAAATACAAAATAAATTCATAATATTTATTAATGAGTGTTAGTATTAATTACAAACTTGGCAGAATATAAAGTCTCATGAGAGATAGGCCTGTGGACATTTATAGGGATTAATTATTTTCTGGCAATTGATTATATAAAAGGATTAATATTTTGTTAAGGGGTTTATATGAAACACTCACTGATACACAATTGAACCTTAGGGCAATTCCTAGAGGGTTGACATGTCCCACTGAGCAGCAGTGGAGACTCTCGCTCCAAGAATGTGGGGAACAAACAGGGAAGGAAAGCAGCATGCAACTGGTTTTCAAAGGGGCCAGCCATGCCTTGTGTAGAGATCTTCAAAACCTCAAAGTCACACCTCTAGGTCTTGCTAAATGGCATCTGATCCTGCCACAGACATGCCTGTAGGGATTATCTTCTTTATATTAATCTATAAATGAAGGCCTAATGGGCAGGCCCATTTCCTGGGCCTACAATCCAGGACTGTATAACATGGATAAATGGAACTGAGCATTTGCACTCTTCATCACTTTCTGCATCTGTACTGTAACAAAATCAGTTCTAGGCTCCTGTGAGTGTGACTTTTCTGCCACTATGGATTGTGCCCTATAACTGTCAGCCAGAATAAACCCTCTTTCCTCCCTTTAGTTGTTATTGTCGGAATATTTTACTATAGTAATAGAAAAAATCAAGAGGATAATGTATAGACTTCAATATAATATGCAATGCACTGGATTTGCTAATAACCTACACCATGTATCTAAGAAGAAAAAGCTTTTGTTACAAGAAGGTGCCTGTGAAAACCTGAAGAATTCTTTTGCTACTTGAATTTTAGTCAATTATACATTTGGGGGCTGTATATTTGGCTCAGCACTCAAAGTTCCCACAGCTCTTTTAGAGGATACAGATTCAATTTCCAAAACCCACATAGTGGCTCACAATCCCTTAGAACACCAGTACCATGAGACTCAACTCCCTTTTCTGGCCTCTCCAGACATCTGAATGCATGGGACACATAAACTCCCAAAAGAAAACATGCATGCATATCCACAAAATAAATAAATAAGTCTTTAAAAATAAACAAGTTAAAAAATGGCTGTGGTGATTCATAAATAACTACAGAATGATATTTTTTTTAATCTACATTTTCTGACACCTTCCCTTCAACATAGCTATATTTAAGTTAAAATCTTTTCTAGCAGAAAAACATATATATTCTTAATATTCTCTATCTATATACAATATAATACACACATATTAGGACTACAATACTGAAGGTTAAGTGATATTTAAAAGATAATAAAATGCTGCCTTTTTTAAGAAAAGCCTTTTATAAAATTGAGTCTGCCAAATGTGTCTTTGATCTTTTAATCCAAATACTTTAATAACACAAGAGAAGGAAAGAAATGGGTCATGAGTGATAAAGAGGAGTGAATGAGAGTTAAACCAGCCTCCTGAAGGAGAGGAACCTGTCTAGCTGACATATCTGTTTATCTCTCATTAGGAATAATATCATAGTGCACACAGTTCCAGTTATGATTTAGCTTATTTTTTGTTTGTTTGATTCCTTTGCTTCCTCCATTTGAAGCAAAAGTAAGCATTTGTCATTTGAACTTAATTCACATGAAACTTGTATCTTTCTGAAAGTCTTCTGATTTCTGTATTTTTCATTCATAACCAGGATAATGAAAATCTCTACCCACTATTAGAGAAGGCTATGTTCCCTTGCCCTAGATTCCTGGCCAAGAATATTTGTGCAAAAGACAGAAAAGGAGTGTCACATCTCATTGGATTTTGCCTTAATGGAATTTGATATCATAGCCATATCTTAATATGATGAAATTTTCTGTAAGTTTTTATATTCCACATTTTTAAAAATGATTCTCTGGGAATGTTTTATGAGCTTTGAATTGCACCTACAAGTTTAGTAACTCTGTGTTTGTGTGTGTGTGTGTAAACTAAATATTTTATGTTTATGGTTTCAAAAGAAGTTTAAGTATATCACAGGGTGAACTGATAACAATTACAAGAAATTTATTTTAGCCATTATTTTAAAAAACAATCTTTCCTTCTCCACAGTGATGTGTTCCATGAAATATTCTCAACCCCCGAGCTCATCTGAAGCCTTGTTTATATTCTAAGATAATGTACATAGAATTGCAGATACTCCTTTTTCATTGTAGGATTTAATAATTTATCCATAATGGTTAATCAAAAGAGACACTACCTCAATAGAATTTCTTTTTTTATTATGAATAAAGTCTTATTTTTTTATCCATGTTTCCCCTTGTTGAAACTCCTTCCCCCTCCCGCCCCTCCCAGTCACTCTCTCTTTTCCCCATCTCCTTATCTCCACCCCAGCAAGGGCAGGAGGTCCCACAGTCCCAAGGTGGCTTAGTTCAGCATCCACTCCAAGCAGATCCACTTTCCTCATCCCAACATCAAGACTGAGTCAGGTGTTCCTCTGGAGGGAATAGGCTCCAAGGTGCTGGTCCAAAGTGCTTCAGATGGAAGCTGTTCAGTGGTTGTGCTTAGCAGCTTAGGAATGCTTGGTTTGTTTGTTTGTTTAAAGTCCATTAATGAGTGAGTACATCCCCTGCTTATCTTTCTGTGTTTGTGATACCTCGCTCAGGAGGATATTCTCCAATCAATCCATTTGCCTGCAAATTTTAGGATATCATTTTTTTCTTACTGCTGAATAGAACTCCATTGTGTAGATGTACCACAGTTTGTTAATCCATTCTTCAGCTGAGGGACATCTAGGTTGTTTCCAAGTTCTTCCTATTATGAATAATGCTGCTATGAACATAGTTGAGCTAATGCCTTTGGAGTGTAAATCTACATCTTTAGGGTATATACCCAGTAGTGGTATTGCTGGATCCTTGGGGATATTGATTCCTAGTTTTATGAGAAACTGCCATACTGCATTCCAGAGTGGCTGAACAAGCTAACACTCCCACCAACAATGGAGGAGTGTTCCCTTGTTCTTCAACCTCTCCAGCATAATCCGTTATCTATGTCTTTTATCTTAGCCAATCTGACAGGTGTAAGGTGGTATCTCAAAGTTGTTTTGATTTGCATTTCTCTGATGGTTAACAATGTCAAGCACTTTTTCAAGTGCCTTTCAGCCATTTGTAATTCGTCTGCTGAGAATTCCCTTTTTAGTTCTGAACCCCATTTTTTATTGGGTTATTCAAGGTTTTGAGCTTTAGTTTCTTGAGTTCTCTCAGTAGGATTTCATCACAAACCATACTCCTCTTCCCATTAACTTAGACAAACATTTTTAATGGCAGAAACAAATAAATGCAGTAGACAGAATTTGAGAAATATCACCCTAAATCACAAAGTTGTGCTTCAAATTGCAATTCAAGAAATGATAAACATATCAGAATGGGAAGCCAGAACTTCAGCAATACATATCAAAAGGTTTTAAAATACTACTTGCCTTCTGCTGGAGGGACTCCACTTCAATAGACTTACTCTGAAGATATACTCCAGATATACAAATATAGCAATATGGAGTACTGTGGATACTGATTGTTTTCTATTTTTGTTTTGGTGTGTGTCTGTCTGTCTGTCTGTTCATATTTCTGTGTCTGTGTTGTGTGTTGCTTTTAGTCAACCTGACCCAATCTGGAGTTATCTGGAAAGACTAAGACAACAAAGCATTGGTCGAAGAATTGACTCTATTTGATTGGCTGTGGGAAAGCCTCTGGGGCATTTTCTTAATTGACTTAGTTTTAGAGGGCTTGGTCCTCTGTGAATGGTGGGATGTCTAGGCAGGGTGTCCTGTCCTTTGTAAGAAAAGTAGCTGAGCTACTGAAGAGGTGGTGTCTGCTTCAGTTTCTGCCTCCAGCTTCTGCCTTCAGTTCCTGCCCAGCCCTTCCTCAGTAACAGACTGGTAAGAAGTAACAAACCTCCAAAATAAAAATGGCTAACAAAGACTATATTTTATGGAGAAAGATAAAAAATCAACTATGCTTGTAAAATGAGGATCACTGTTCTATTGCTCCATTGCTGTTAAATGGCATCATGACCAAGGCAACTTACAGCAGAAGCATTTAATTGGTGCTTGCTTACAGTTTCAGAGGTGAGTCCATTATCATAATGGGGGGGGGAGCATGATGGTAAGCAGAAAAGGCAGGCTTGGTGCTGGAGAATCCTTCCAAATATTGCCAATCCATTGTGTCTAAGCATTCAAATGTATGGGCATATGAAGGCCATTGTTATCAAACTACCACACAGAAACTCATGAAATAAGATAATCTCAGTAAGCGTCACTGGCATTGTTTTAAGATTATAATTTTTATCAGAATAAAGAATGATTATGAGATAAAATATATCCATCAGAAAACAATGTTTACTATGCATACTATGCCATATGATTCAGTCAATATTATATAAATCCAGAAAATACAAAACACTTGAGAAGTAAATATGATTGTGAAGAATTAACTGAATATATGGTTATTTAGTGGAAATGGAATTAAATTAGCCCCCAATTTATAGAATATTTAAGTAAAAATTGTTATGCAAAATACAGACAGACCTCTCTCTTTCATGACCCCAAACACTGATGCAAAGTGTTAATTTGATTGGGCAGGGAAGAAATAGCTCAGCAGTTAAGAACATTTGCTGCTCTCACAGAGGACCCGACTTGGGTTCAATGCCCAACACTCATCCAACAGTTCACAACCATCTGTAATTCCAGCTCCATAGGATCTGACACCTTCTCCTGTTTCTAGAGGCACTGCAGTTCATGGTGCAAATACCTATTTGCAAGCAAAACATTCAAGTATGTAATATAAAAATAAGTGTCTTTAAAAAAAACAAACAGCAAATGTAGGAAATTTCCCATTTGTTTTACTATAAAATGATAGGATATAAATCCATTTTTTAAAAGATCAAATGATCATTACAGAGATTTCACATACTTTTTTATTCTTCAAACAAATTTCATCAAACTATGAAGTTTGACATTCTTTTTTATTCTTCACTTGAAAGGTAGCAAAGTCTACCTGTTAGAAAGGAAATTGGACAATGAAGTATGCCAGTGTCTCTATAGCTAAGACTTGGCTATGCTATAGTTCCAGTCAAAACTGTAAGTACAAGTTACTTTATTCTCTTGACAACTGAAAAAAAAAAACACTGTTTAAAAGCAGAAATGGGTGATACCATGACACACAACTTTAATCCTAGCACTCAAGAGACAGAGGCAGGTGGATCTCTGTGAGTCTGAGACCACACTGACAAGTTTGAGGCCAGCTAGAACTACAGAGAGACACATTACCTTCCAAAAATAAAACTAGAAATGGCTGAAAACATAAAGGAGATTTAAATTTTTTTGGTTAAAAGTATCAAAATTATCAAACAGTAAAGCATGTTATTGCATTAAAATATAGCAGTACTGTTTTATATTAAACAGACATCTTTGTACTAAATAGTAAAACAGAATGAGTCCAAGGAAGTGTGCTTTTATAGGGCATGCTGTTTATGACTTATTAAGTCTATAAAGTAAGAAAAGAAATTGATTTATTGTCAAATTGTATTTTGCAAAATCCCAATAAGGTTCCTTCTCTCCTTACATGTAAGCAGACTTCAAGTCAAATCAATATCAGACTAAAAATTAAGCCAAAAGCAATTCTTCAAATGTTGCCTTTACAGTGGAGAAAGCCATGGTTTATATGAAAACAGGATTGGAAATTGCAAATGAAGTAATCGATTTATTTCTGCATGAATACTGCTTAAGAGATACAAAAAAAATGGACACAAACAAAACTAAAATACAAGTGGTAGCATTTGCAACCCATCTGAAAAGTCAATAAATACCTGAAATTGAAACCAGCAGGAGCAACATAACAGACTGAAAAGCCCAAATCCTTCCACTGAGAAGAAACATCATTGTATCATACATTCACTTTTTTGGCTTTTAGTACAATGAAACCTTTCCAGCCTGAGTTTTATATGATCCAAGGATCTAGGGTACCAGAAAATCATAGTCACTGAAGATCAGCCTGGGACAGTGGCCCCAAGAGTGTTGTCTCATGCCAATGAAGAATAAAGATATAGATTCTCATTGACATATACAATGTGAAATCAGTCTTATTAAGAATTACAGACAATGAAGACATTTAAGAAAAATAAGAAATGAAGCATGAGAGAAACTGCTGAGAAAGGGGAGAGCTTCCAAACATGATGAAAACATTAAAATTTCTTTTCTAGATTTATTATATGGCTATGAGAAACTAGACAAATGTTAAGGTAATGACTCTGAGATCAATCAGTTCTCTGGACCCTTTTACAAGCAGAGCCAGTGGGGAGCCCACAGACTCTATGTCTTTCTCCTGGACCAAATGCAGATATGATCACTATCCCAGTTTCTTTTCTCTGTCGCTACAATAAAAAGCCATGATGAGATCAAACTTGGGCAGGAAAGGCTTATTTCGCCTACACTTCTATGTAATAGTCTATAGAAGGGAAGTCAGGACAGGCCCTCAAGCAGGAAACAGGAAGAAGTAACTGAAGGGAATCCAGGGAGAAATGTTGCTTACTGGCTTGCATGAGCTAGCTTTCTCGTGCTGGTTCACGCCCCATCTCATCTTCAGCTACCTTTATAAAAAAAAAGTCCAGGCCCACATTCTTAGGGATCGTACCACCCACAGTGGACCAAACTGATGGATGCAATTCTTGAGAAGTTTCCTCTTCCCAGGAACTCTAGTTTATGTCAAGTTTATAAAAATAATAGTAATAATACATGTTGATATTAGAAAAGAAAACAAAAGACTCATCCAAAGTCATAACACAGCAATCAAAAGAAAGTTTTCTGCTCCTTGCTTCATTCTGAAAAGTGATAAGAAAGAAAAGAGATGCTTCTTGGTAGACTGTTCAGAGATTTTACTGTAAGAAGTGGCATAGATTTCACCCATCTCTTTGCTCTGGAGGGAGATGGTCCAAGGTGGAGACCCCTGTAAACAAAGACAATGGTTTTTTTTGTCTTTGTTGAATGAGAGGGGAACTTGAGAAACCATCAGAGGATTCTGTGTGTGTGTGTGTGTGTGTATGTGTGTGTGTGTGTGTGTGATTTGTTCATTTGTTTTACTGATATGAGTGTGACTACACTGATGCTCAGCTGTGTGAAAATCTCTCCAGTAATTCAATAATTTCTTGCCATTTTTACTATTTTACAACAGGACTGGAAAACTCCAGCTTTAAAACAATTCTCTTACACATAAAAAAATAGAAAGCAAGTATCATAAAGAGCATTTGTCACACAACTGTATAGTAATGGACTAGTGAATGACTTCCTGGGGAGATGTGAGCAAACACCTATTCACAATGGATAGAACATTCATAATGGAACAAACAAAAGATCCTACCCGCATCTAGCTTGAATCAGTTATTTGTTGGGGTTATAGCCAGGAGGTTTAGTGAGGGGTCACTTCCAGGAGCACATGTGACTCAAATGGAAAAACTAGACATGGTTTGCCAGGAACCAAGGCAGAGATGGGAATCCTGCAAAGCTCACCCCAGCCTGGGTGACTACTTATGAGAGCTGTATCCCTGGAGCTCCCTGATCATGTTTGAGCAGCTTGAGAGAAGAGTCCTCTCTGGTGATTGTTACTGCTGTTCTATCATCTCAGGGAGAAGCCCCCAGAATCTGGTAAGTTTTTACAGACTGAAGAATTTTTCTTTCCTTTCTTTCTTTCTTTCTTTTTTTCTTTCTTTCTTTCTTTCTTTCTTTCTTTCTTTCTTTCTTTCTTTCTTTCTTTCTTTCGCAGTCTCATGTCTTGTCAATTTAGGTTACTACTTGGCTCTTCAGAGCCACCTTCCAGGAGAAGAAAACAGTCACATAGCACAGGTCAATAGTTCTAAATGGAATGTACAAAGCCTACTTAAGGAAAATAGTGAAAATTAAATAGTAGGTAATGCTGAAATATATAATAGTTGCTTGCTTTTTGGTGATTAACAAACATGAACAATTAAAATGTTCAACAATGACCATTCTGGATCAAGACAGTACAAAAGATTTTAATTTTCTTCTAGCTTATTATTGTCGTCAATATTTTATCTCCAAAGTATTACCTTGCTAGTAATTTTAAAATCAAATGATCTCAAATAGAAAGAAATCAGGCATGGAAGGCTCTGCTTATATCTCCTTTCTCTGTGTTCAACAGTTAATCTAACAGATGAGAGGAAGAATACTACATCTCATTTCTCAAGTTGGCATTAATCAATTCGAACTAAAGTTAATGTGATTTTTTTCTTCAAATTTGGGAAATGTCAACTTTTATCTCTCATTTAATAAAAACAAACAATCGAAAGTTATTTTTCTGAGCTGCTTGGGGAATTTCCAAAAATATAGGTATGCATTTTGTGTTTGAAAAACTTGCCTTGTATCTGCCTTATAAATCAGTACCCATCTCAAGCATTGCACAAAAGGGAAAAAAACACCCTGATGAGTGTCATCTTTGCCCCCTCCATACATACTTGATTTCAATCCCAACTCTGCCTTGATTCCTTGAAAACCATTTCTAATATTTCCATGGCTGTTATTACAGAGCAATGTATGTGCTTTCACCTTCCATAATTTTGCTATCATTTTTAATTACCCAATACTACCTGTCTACAATTTTAAAAGTGGTTTCAGCTCATAATGTAATAAGAAATAAAAATAAAAAGTATCTGTGCATCATGTATTTCTCCCCAATGTCTTTCTTTCTGCTTTTGACAAATTTATGACATTCTGCAGCTATTGCAGGCTGCTTCTTTTTAACTGATTCACACACATTAACCATATATTTGTTTATCATTCTTTGATGAAATCTTACATTTACAAAAGAAGAGTATGCTGCAAACTCCCCTTGAAGTTATGGAAAACAGAGTAATCTAGGCTGCATTTCACTGGCTTTGAGATAATGAATTTTCATTTTATTCATCAATTCAAATGATTTGCTGTAGTGTCTAAGCCAAGTGCAGTTTTTCTAACACTATTGAGCCATGTTCATCAAATCATATGCAAAACATATTGCAGACAGCTGGGCACCTTCGCTGAGAGTTGGAGTGGGGTAGGTATTCATGTGGAACAAAAAAAGGATCCACAAAGTCAAACAACATTTTCCAAATACAGCCCGTGCAGATGCATCTCTGGCTCTAGTTTATTTATCTACCTTGTTCACTTCATCTGAGGAAAGCATGCTAAGGTCCTTTGACCCATAAATCTCTTAATATCTTGCCCAGGGAAATGTTGATCTTTCTCTGAACCTGCCAAATTAGAAGTTGTTTGCAGTGATTAGTAGTACTCTCTATAAACACTGGAGGAAGAGACTAGAAAGTGGAAGGGATGTGAGAATATATATATTATATATATATACATATATATATAATTTTCCAATTAAAGCCAGCCTTATCACAGAAACACATTTGACATGTTTGCTTGCTCAGCTCACACGATGACTTATTTAATACTTAAAGAGTGCTTAAAATGTTAAAATGAGGGTATTATCATAGATATTGAGATTTCTGGTTATTCTTAAAATGCCAAAGAGCAGGGTACGATGAACTTAGCAATGTAATGGTGGCCAGGCAGGATTTGACTAACACCTGTCATTTTTGAAAGGGCCAATTTAGCAGTGTATCCTCCGGGCTCTGTCAGCACCTTTGCTATCTCTCTGGCCACATTATACAGTAGATTTTTTCATCCTCAGACAGTAGCCTTCTGGTACCCTCTTACAATGGCTCTCTGAGTGTATTTATAGTAATGTACTCGGGATGCCTAGTCATCTGAGAAAGTACTATTTCATCAATTTTTTGGAAAATAAAAAAATCAGTGCTTATTGGAAACACAAAAAAAGATAGAGATGGCAGAGTGATCACTTTGCTTTAAAACTACACAATGTATAACTTGATAAATTAATAGAACTGACATAAAATAATTTATCTTATCAATTAAATAATAAAGCTCATGCAGATCTATGCATGTTTCATCAGAAGTGAATTGATGATGACAACTTAGGTCTTTTCTCCGAAGCTGATTTTCTTCTTTGTCTCTGATTTTAAAAACGTAAAATTTAAAAACCACTCTTCTCCTGGGTGCACATGAACAGATTTCACATATTTAACGCACAATTTACTTTCTGACTCTTTCTAAGTAACCAGAAGACTTAAAATCCCAGCTAAAGTTTAAAGTTTCCTAATTCTCCACTAACTCAATGGTTCAACCTCTGTAGGGTCAAACGACCTTTTTATATAGGTCACATATCAAATATACAGCATAAAAGACATTAACATTACAGTTCATAACAGTAGCAAAATTGCAGTTATGAAGTAGCAATGAAATAATGTCCTGGTTGGGGGTCAGCATAACATGAGGAATTGTATTAAAGTGTTGCAGCACTAGGAAGGTTGAGAACCACTGCTCTGAATCATCAGTTCATTCTCCTTCTCCTTCTCCTTCCTCCTTCAAACTCAAACCCCTCTATTTAACTTAGAATTCTTGAAATTAAAGACCCTATGGAACTGAGACTCAGTAGAGAATGATAATAAATAAAACACACATTTAGGATTTGGAGGCCTGAGAGGTGCTCAGAAGCTGACAGTACTTGCTTTATAAGCATAAGACCTGACTTCAGTTCCTAGAATCTATATAAAATGCCAGGCATGCCAACAAGCACCTCTGACCCCAACACTGGGGTGGGGTTGGATGGAGGACACTTATTGACCAAGTAGTCAAAATGGGTATAGGGAGCAAGATTACAAGTCTTCAAGTTCAGTGAGAGACCCTGTCTTTAGAGAATAAAGTGAAAGGAGACAGAGGAAGACATACATGGTCTTCTAGGTCCCCATACATGTAGTCAGAGATACATACATGCATCTATACATGCATGCATACAAACATACTTACACACACTGAATTGTTTTTCTTCACCCAAAGCCTACTGAATGCCCATCTCTAGAAACAAGATTAAAAGCTTGAGCATCTGCCTGCTTAGACCTATACCCTAAGTCATAGCTGCAATAGTCATTCATGAAAAACTGCCAATGTTAATGTTTATAATTGTATTCACTCAACCTAAAGATCGATAAAAAACTATTTTTATATTAATTTCTAGTTCTGCATTTTTTCTGATGCCAAAGTTTTCTGAAATGATACTTTAGATTTCCTGGAGAAACTAAAAGTGTGTACTTAAGTAGCCAAGATACAATATGAAGGAAGAAATCAACAATATTTAAAGGAAAAAATGAACATGGTCTCAGTGTTATTGATACGAGGTAGTGGCTTTATAGTAACTTCAAATCTCTAACTGTACACTGTCATAGTAAAGGTCCTACTTACTATAAAAGAAAAAAAAAAAACCTAAAAAACCCTTTGGTCAGAGACACATGTTCTAAATGTTTTGTGGACAATATCAATAGAAAGTGTGTGTCAGGCTATGTGCAGCAGAGTTCAGGGAACTCATCAGGTTTGCATGCCAGAAGTGAGAACAAAGAAACAGTATTCAGCCACAAGTTCTCAAGTTTCCTTTCAAATTATATATATATATATGTATATATGTGTGTGTGTATGTGTGTGTATGTTTGTGTTTGTGTGCATTCAAACTATATATATGTATATATATATATACATATACATGCTCATTAGTGCTTGCTCCATAGAAATTGATAACCACTAGAACAAATCACATGACTTCTGTGAAATTTTCAAGCTGCCCTCTGGTAGACACATGGTAACATCTTTATAGTTAGTATAAAATGTATTTTCTTTCTAATCTAAAAGCAAGTTAATACAAATTTTTGAAAAACTTAAAAAGTAACTGGAAGAACTTGAATTTCAATGCCAGTCACGACTTTCAAAAATGTATTTCTTCTCAGTTTTTTCAATCTATAATGAAACTTTTCTGTTTGCTTTGTAACTTTCATGATTGCTATTTTCAGCCACCAATATGGATAATTATGTAGGTAATTTTAAAATGTACTTTTTTATACCATTTTAGTGATTCCTATTCTGTCAATAAATATCAACTGTGTAAATCAGTTCATCAGTATTTCAAATTACATTGAAATAGTTACTCCTGCTTCATATCAAATTTTTCCAAATTTCACTTATTATAAGTTTCATATAGATACTGCTATGATTTGGCTACCTAGGAATATATTGTATTTAGTAATACAGTTAAAACCTAAGTATATTGGGACTAGAGCTATGGTTCAAGAGTAAAGAGCCCACACTGCTTTATGCAGAGAAATAGAGTTCCAATTCCAGCACTTTTGTCAGGCACTAAATCCACGTGGGCACTTTCACACACACACATGCACATAATTAAAAGCAAATCTTTAAAAAATTATTAAAAATCCAAGTATGAGAAACAGGAAATCTTGAGTCAGCAACACAATCAAAAAAAAGAAAATTAAGAGACTATTAAAAGTTAAAAGAATGGAGTTGTGAGTACGCTTTTTAATTGTTTCGGGTTATTGAATTAACTTACACAGGCTCTGTAATCTTCTTTGCTGACTATGTGTTTCTATTTCCTGTCTTCTGCATTGAAGAATATTATTTTTTTGATGAGTATCATTCTTAAATCTTTGCAAGATGTGAAAGACAGCCTGTTCTTTAAACTTGAATCTTTGTAATTCCAACAATAATAAATAATTTTCCCCAACTAACCACATTTGGAAAAAATAATACATTTTATTCCTTGAGACTTTCATAAATGTATACAATATATTTTGGTCATATCTACTCCATCATTTCTTTATAATCTTATAATTTTTTAAAACATTTTCCTCATCTTTTTATACTCTTTAGAGGCAGTATTTCTTCAAAGCAGTAATTTATTTTATTCAGTGTTGGGCTTCTAGAAAAACATAAATATTTTTTATGTGGAATTAATGACTATGTATTGTAGGACACCCTAAGCAGAGGACATTTCCACCAGATGGCTTAAACAATGGATATTTTTTTCTTTATTTATTTTGTATTTATCAAAAAAACAGTAAAATGAATTTAAAATGCTGAAAAGTTAACAATAAATATAAAGAGGATAAGAATCAAAAGCATGGCTTATCAAGGGTGATAATGCAAATAAGATTGCTACACATATATCTACTTTGTGTTCAGCTTTCCCTCTGAATTTTTTTTTCCATCCCTGTATATCCTTATTCAAGGTCCCTTCCCCCTCCCAACACATCAGGTCATTTTTCTTCTCCGCAACTCCCCATCCCCTCCCTGGGCAGGGAACAGACAGTCCTATGGTACCACTGACCCAATAATGTCTGGATCAGTCTCCACTTCTGGCCAAATTCAGTTTTGTCCATCCTCCCACAAGAGTGAGTCAGGTGTTCCTATAGTTGGGGTGGGGTCCGAAGGGTCAGTCCAGGGTGTTACTGATCCCAAGCTGTTCAGTGGTTGTGGTTTGCCTCTTGGGCATGCTGAGCTTTTTTTCTTGTTTGTTTGTTTAGAGACCACTAATGACTGAGTACATCCCCTGCTTATCTTTCTGAGTTTGTGATACCTGGCTCAGGAGGATATTCTCCAAATCCATCCATTTGCCTGCAAATTTTAGGATATCATTTTTTCTTACTGCCGAGTAGTATTCCATTGTGTAGATGTACCACAGTTTGTTAATCCATTCTTCAGTTGAGAGACATCTAGGTTGTTTCCAGGTTCTTGCTATTACAAATAATGCTGCTATGAACATAGTTGAGCTAATACCTTTGGAGTGTGAATGTGCCTCTTTAAGGTGTACAGCAAGAAGTGGTATTACTGGGTCCTTGGTGAGATTGATTCTTAATTTTCTGAGAAACCGCCATATTGCATTCCTAAGTGGCTGAACAAGTTTACACTCCCACCAACAATGGAGAAGTGCCCCCCTTGTTCCACATACTCTCCAACATAGGCTGTCATCTGTGCCTTTTATCTTAGCCAATCTAACAGGTGTTAGGTAGTATCTCAAAGTTGTTTTGATTTGCATTTCTCTGATGGCTAAAGATGATGAGCACTTTTTCAGGTGCCTTTCAGCCATTCGTAGTTCCTCTGCAGAGAATTCCCATTTTAGATCTGTACTCCATTGTTTGATAGGGTTATTCAAGGTTTTGGGCTCTAAGTTCTTGAGCTCTTTATATAACATAGAGATCAGTCTTCTATCACTTGTAGGGTTGGTGAAAATCTTTTCCCATTCTGTAGGCTGGCGTTTTGTCTTATTGACAGTGTCCTTGGCTTTGCAGAAGCTTCCCAGCTTCAGAAGATCCTACTTATTGATTGTTGGTCTTAGTGTCTGTGCCACTGGTGTTATATTTAGGAAGTAGTTGCCTGTGCCAGTTTGTAGAAGTGTATTTCCCACTTTCTTTTCTATCAAGTTCAAAGTGGCTGGGTTTAAGTTGAGGTCTTTGATCCACTTGGATTTGAGTTTTGTGCAGGGTGTCAGGCTTGGATCTATTTGCATTTTTCTACACACTTCCATCCAGCTATGCCAACACCATTTGTTAAATATACTATCTTTTTTCCATTGAATGTTTTGGAACTCTTTGTCAAAGATCAGGTGTTCATAGGTTTTTGGGTTAATGTCTGGATCCTCAATGCTATTCCATTGATCCACAAGTCTGTTTTTATGCCAGTACCAGGCTGTTTTTATTACTGTAGCTCTATAGTATACCTTGAAGTCAGGGATGGTGATACCTCCTGAGGTTCTATTGTTGAGTAAGATTGTTTTGGCAATCCTGGCTTTCCTGTTATTCCAAAAGAAATTGAGTATTGTTCTTTCAAGGTCCAAAAAATATTGTGTTGGGATTTTGATGGGCAGTGCATTGAATGTGTAGATTGCCTTGGGTAGAATTGCCATTTTTCCTATGTTGATCCTACCAATCCAGGAACATGGGAGAGCTATCCATTTTCTGATATCCTCTTCAATTTTTTTTTTCAGTGATTTAAAATTATTGTCAAATAGGTCTGTTACTTCTGTGGTTATAGTTACTCCAAGGTATTTAATACTGTTTGCAGCTATTATGAAGGGTAACGTTTCCCTTATTTCTTTTTCAGCTCTTCTATCTTTAGTGTATAGAAGGGCTACTGATTTCTTTGAGTTTATCTTGTATCCTGCTACATTGCTGAAGGTGTCTATCAGCTTTAGCAGTTCCTTAGAAGAATTTTGTGGGTCACTTATGTATACAATCATATCATCTGCAAATAGAGATAGCTTCACTTCTTCTTTTCCAATTTGTATGCCTTTAATCTCTTTTCGTTCCCTTATTGCTTTAGCTAAAACTTTGAGAACTATATTGAATAGATAAGGAGAGAGAGGACATCCTTGTCTAGTTCCTGACTTTAGTGGGATTGCTTTGAGTTTTTCTCCATTAAGTTTGATACTGGCTGTTGGCTTCTTGTGAATCGCCTTAAATATATTTAGGTATTCTCCCTATATTCCTGATCTCTCCAGGGCTTTAATCATAAAGGAGTGTTGGATTTTGTCAAAGGCTTTTTCCACATCTAAGGATATGATCATGTGGTTTTGTTCCTTTAGTTTGTTTATATGATGAATAACATTTACAGTTTTTCGTATGATAAAGCAGCCCTGCATTTCTGGGATGAAGCCTACTTGGTCATGGTGGATGATATCTTTTATTCATTGTTGTATACGGTTTGCCAAAATTTTGTTGAGAATTTTTGCATCAATATTCATGAGGGAAATTGGACTGTAATTTTCCTACTTTGCTGTGTCTTTGAGTGC